>JZKD02S1675752.1:0-11877 GCA_000966675.3 Picea glauca
CTTAAATTATAAAAAATATTATGTTTAAAATTATTAAGTTACTCCTTCAATATGGACAAAATATAAAAAGACGTCAGTCATCATTCTTTTCATTTCCTTTTACTTTCAACGAAATCCATTCCATCCTTGACGACTCCGTCAACCACCCGACAGAAACCAGAGAGGCTCATCGCTGCCTTTGATTTGCAGTTAGAAATGATATTTATTCTCATCATGAAGGGTGTTAGCTAAACGTTTTATTTTTTAGGGTTTTTTTAGAATTAAGTAGTAAATTTGAATAAAAATATTATTTTTTATTGTCTAAATTATATTTTTGAATATATAAATAGATTTAGTATGTTGAAAAACTTTTTAGATATTTTAATTATACAAATTTAACCACTCAAATCTATCGATACAACTATTCCTCACCAAATTTTAAACAAAATCAAAAGAAAAAAGTTATACAAAAACTACCAAAAATTATAACGTTTAGACTCACGATCAAGACTAAATAAAATATTTATTTTTTATTGTCTAAATTGTATTTTTGAATGAATAAAGAGATTCAACATGTTTGAAACACTCTTTAAATACTTGAATTATACAAATTTAACCAAATCTACAAATCCAACCATTCCTCACCAAATTTTAAACAAAATCATTTTTTTTTTAATAGAAAAACTACCAAAAGTTAACGTTTAAACTCACGATCGATCAAGAAAACCACAAGACATGCAAGGCTGCGTGTCTTCCTACCAGAGCGGATAATGTTATTTCAGACCCGGAGAATAAATTAGGTGAATTAGCGCGACCTGGCATTACATTTAGTCCACCCACTACCAGATAATTATATTCATAATGCCTGCGTTTTCCTCACTCAATGACCCGGCACCCACAAAAAACAAAACAGATTGGCTTCCTCACTTCATGACCTAGCACCCACAGAAAACAAAACAGATTGGCGTAACGGTTTCCATCGTAAAAAAGTAACAGACCCCTAATTTCCACGGAAGAATAGTGCAAGCTCATCTGAAACCCACGGGATAGAATATCTGTTTCTTCACCATTCACAGCCGAACGAGTATTCTATCATCAGTATTTGGCCAAAGCCCAATATCGGCGGATATGACCCGGCCAGTGTACTTGTCTATTCTAAATTAATATATATAAATATCACGCAATGCCATTTGTGGATCGCCGATGTTTGTGAAGGGCAGTGCAGGAGCTATTGAAATGTCAGTGACATCAAATATTAGCGCAGAAAGCAGCTGCACCCAATCAGTAGGGAAGACTCCGGTTCCTTATCTGTTGGGTGGAGTGGTTGCCATGCTTTCTCTCATAGGGTTTGCTGTGATTATTCTGGCATGGTCGTACATCAAAGAGTGCAGTACTGGCTATTCGGAAGAAGAAATTAACAACAGATCATCAGGGCATCATGGCGATGGCGGACGGAGCGAGATGAGGAAGGATATGGCAGAACTTTTAGATAATAAGGGCGAGAGAGTAATTGTGGTCATGGCTGGCGATGAGGAACCGACCTTTATTGCTAAACGGGCGTCTTTGGCTGTTGAAGTTTAACGTCCCAGTGAGCAGATAAACTCCATCAAACTTCTTATTCTCGTTTTCATAATGTAGATATGTGAGGCGAGGCCAGAAATTTTTCTATTATGATTTAGGATATCAGCTGTTTGTGAGGTTGAATTTCATCAGCGTTTACATTTAATATAGACTGGGAAATTGCAGCATTATATATAAGGAATGCACTTTTCATGTACAGTATTTTATGGTGTTTATGGCTAAATTAGTTTATTGCTATTAGCAGATTTTCAGCTTGGTCGTGTCGACCGGTTGGATGAGTGAATCCATGAGATAGACAGAGATTCCGCGGTGGACTGTCTCTGGGCAATTTTGCTATAATTGAATTTTAATTTTATTATTCTTAGTTGCAATTTTGCTATAATTTTGACCTAAATATTTAAAATTCTTTGAAGTATACTATTCCCTGCCTCGAGCTGGAGAAGGGTGACAGTAACCAGTTTGTGTAAAATCTATTGATTTATATTTTTAAAATAATTCTTATACAACAAGAAATAGTATATAAAATATGCATAAAGGATAATACAGTACAACAACTTGTTCATCTGTGTCTGATTGGAATAGTCGCTCCAAAGTGGGAGCTGGATATATATTGCTTTCTCCACTGATAAGTAGATTGTCTCAATCCTATTGTGAATACATATCTTTTGGAAGTACACAACAATCTTTTGAAAAGACACATAACCATTAAGGAATTAAAAATAAGTGACATTTTTTTTTTAAAGTATTGCACAAATTTTGTGAAGGGACACATAACAATTAATAATTCAAAATAAACTTATAATTTAGATAATTTCAAGATAGCTTACATAATTGCAAATTTAACACAGTGTTACAATCTGTCATAAGTTTAGAGAATACTTTAATAATGCTAGAAAGAATATTTTAATACAAGAAGTTATTGATGATTGTTTTTCCAATTATATTAGATTTTTTTTTTAATTAAGTATTTTATTTTTTCAATCATATTGTGAATACATATTTTTTTGGAAATACATAACAATCTTTTGAAAAGACACATAAGAAATTAAAAATAAGTTAACATATTTTGAAAGTATTTCACAATTTTTTTAAGAGACACATAACAATTAAGAATTCAAAATCAACTTATAACTTACATAATTGTAAGTTTAACACAGTGTTGCAATCTGTCATAAATTTAGAGAAAACTTTAATAATGCTAAAAAGAATACTTTAATGCAAGAAATCATTGAGAATTGCTTTTCCAATTATATTAGATTTTTTTTTTTTTAATTAAGTATTTTATTGTCTCAATCCTATTGTGAATACATATCTTTTGGAAGTACACAACAATCTTTTGAAAAGACACATAATATATCTTTTGAAAGTTCACAAACTTTTTTTGAAAGGAGACATAACAACATTGAAAGGACACATAACATATCTTTTGGAAGTACACAGAAATCTTTTGAAAGGAGACATAACAATTGAAGAATTAAAAATAAGTTTACATCTTTTAAAAGTGCTCCACAATTTTTTTGAAGGGACGCATAGCAATTAAGAATTTAAAATAAATTTATAGCTTACATAATTGCAATCTTAACACATTATTGCAATCTGTCATAAGTTTAGAAAATACTTTAATAATGCTAGAGAATATTTTAATGAATACTTTAATGCAAGAAGTAATTGAGAATTGTTTTTTCAATTATACTGGATTCATTTATTTTTTTTATTAAGTATTCTATTGTCTCAATCCTATTGTAAATACATATATTTTGGAAGTACACAACAATCTTTTGAAAGGACACGTAACAATTAAGGAATTAAAAATAAGTTGACATCTTTTGAGAGTACTCCACAAATTTTTTTGAAGGAACACATAAAAATTAAGAATTCAAAATAAACTTATAGTTTACATAAAGTACACATAACAATTAAGAATTCAAAATAAATTTATAGCTTACATAATTGCAAGTTTAACACAGTACTGCAATTTGTCATAAGTTTAGAGAGTACTTTAATAATGCTAGAGAGAATACTTTAATGCAAAAAGTCATTGAAGATTGTTTTTTCAATTATTATACTAGATTCATTTTTTTTTCTTTAAATTAATTATTTTATTATAATGGTTAAATATAATATAATTATAATTTATTTATTTTAATTTATTTTTTATAATTTATTATTTATTATAGGATTAAAGAAAATTTGATGTATAAATTTTTAGATATTTAATAAAAAATATTAAAATATAATTAAGGATTGGGTGTGCAATCTTTAAGAATCTTTCAATAAATCTCATGTAGTCTGCAAGGCCCATGAATGATCTGACCTATGTCACATTCTTTGGCACTGGCCATTCTCTAATGGCTTCTACCTCCTCAGTATCCACTGCTATCCCATCCTTTGAAATGATATGCCCCAAATAATGAATTTTCTTCTGATAAAATGAGTACTTGCTCAATTTGACATACAACATATTCTCCCTTAATACTTGCAACACCATCCTCAAATGATGTTCATGCTCTTCTTCTAAATTGGAATATATAATAATGTCATCCAAAAATACAATGACAAACTTGTCTAAATATCTTCGTAAAACACCATTCATTAAGAACATGAAAATATCTAGTGCATTTGACAACCCAAATGGCACCACTGTGAACTCATAATGACCATACCTTGTCCTGAAGGAGGTCTTGCTGATATCTTCCTTTTTAATCCTTACCTGATGGTATCCTGACCTGAGATCTATCTTTGAAAATATCTTTTCATCCTTCAATTGATAAAAAATATCATCAATCCTTGGTAGAGGATACTTGTTCTTAACAATCACTTCATTCAACTGTCTGAAATCAATGCACAATCTTAATGTTCCATATTTTTTCTTCACAAACAAGACTGGGGAACCCCAAGGTGACACACTTGGGCGTATATACCCCTTCTTCAGAAGTTCTTCAAGCTGCATTTCCAACTCCTTCATCTCTGGTGTACTCATTGTGTAAGGAGTCTTTGACATTGGGGCTGCTCCCGGCATTAAATTTATAGAGAAATCAAGATCTCTCTTTAGGGGTAGTCCTAGTACCTCCCTGCACACATATTCAAAATTTTCCAAGACTGCATAATCTTCCAAATTTGGCACCTTATCTTTAGGTGTCTCTTCCATATGTGTTGCAAATATTTGACACCCTTTTATGTAACATCTCTTTATTTGCAATGCTAAAATTTCTCTGATGGTTACTGCCCTGGGAATTCCCTGCACCTTCCTTAGGGTCCCTTCCTCATCCAAGCAGGTAAAGGCCTTGTTATGATAGTCTAGGATGGCATGATGTTGGTCCAACCAATCCATCCCAATTAGAGAGACATAGGAACCTAAAGACAAGATGTTCAAATCTTCCCTAGTGTTCAACCCATTCAAATCCATAATACATGACTTAACCATCTCTTTAAATTTTCTTTTGGCTCCTATAGCCAGCTGCACCAACCAAGATTTCCCATGCTTGTTTCTTGGAAAATGCAAACTTTCCACCATCTTAGGATCTATATAACTATGAATACCTCCTGAATCAATTAAAATAACAATGGTTTGGTTGTTGTTCATACCTTCCACTTCAATCATATGTGATTGATACTCTACTTGATTATTGTCCAAGGCTGCATAGATCCTTGGTACATTTATGCCCATGTCCTCCATTGTTTCAGCTTGTTGTACATTGTGAACAATTCTCCCTTTTTCACCTCTGTGAGGACAATCTCTGAACATGTGATCTCCTTTACAACCCCAACATTGAATAGGTGGTTTCCTTGGCCTTTGACCCCCTATTTCAAGCTCTCTAGGAGTTTTTTGTCCCTGTGGATTATTTCTTAAGAATTGTGTCTTAGATCCCTTCTTCCTCTAATCCACCTTGAATTTCTTTTTGTCTTCCCAAGCCTTTTGGAAAGTTGGCCTTACTTTTTGCTGATCATATAGGCATTTATCTCACCTTATCGTCTCCTCCAATGTATTTGGATTATCATACTATATTTTGTCATTGATGAATAATGGAGATCCACTCAAATACCTCTGAATCTTAACTGTCTCATCCTTGATGAAAGAGACATATTTCAACAATTACAAAATCCTTCTCTCATATTCATCAATGGTCATACACCCAATCTTGAGTTCGAATAACTCTTTCATTTACTTGTCATAGTATCTTTTAGTCAAGTATTTCTTCTCGAAATACTTCTTGAATTCCCTCCAAGTAACAATTTTCTCTTTAATGTGTTTCACTTGCACAAGGTGATCTCACCACATGGATGCCTTTCCTTTGAGTTGATAGATATAAATTTACCTTCTGCATGAGAAGAATAATTATGCAATTGAAAATACTTTCTCATGCCCAACAACCATATCTCTGCATCTTCATCCTTTTTGTACTCACCATCAAATGTAGGAGGTTTGATTTTGTTCATTTCTCCTCATAGCTCATCCACCCCAGACCTCTTATGCTTTCTAATAGGGAATGGACTTGAGTTGATACATGATCCCTTATTGGAATGCCTTGGGGAGAGTTGGTGATCTCTGCTAACATTTATTTCTTTTATTTTCTCATCAGAAGGCCTGTGACTTCCTGATTTGCTTGAGCCACTCTCCTTATCCAATATATTTTCTATTATGTTCAAGCTCTCCAATAAATTCATGTTGAATTCATCGAGTTGCTCCTTGGCTCTCATAAGACTTTAATTATCATTTTTATGTATTTGGACATCCTTTTGAAAAATTTTAATGGTCTCTGCAATATTCATGTTTTCATTCCTTTCATCTCCATGTCCATTGGAGTTTGTTTCTTCAATGCCCAAATGGACATCCATCCCTCTAATATCATCCTCCTGACAGTAAGTCCCCTGTGCCTCTTCCATTCCTCTGAACTCTATGGTGATCTTGATCTGATCTAGTAGTTGTTAACTCTGCAAAATGTGCAACCAACAAAACTTTTTCAAGCTAATTGTTTCAACAATTTCATGAAAATATGAACCATTCAGGTTCAATAATATACATCAGAATTATTTCTTCTAATTTCCTAGAAAATTGAATTCCCCGATCAATTTGTTGGGTGGATATTTATATTCCACTATCCAATACCTTTCCAAGGCCTTCTCCCATGCTCAATTCCGAGTCTCGAGAAAAAAGTTATGGCTATTTGAAAATTTCCCATTAATTTTCCTATTCATTTTTCAACTTGGTGCAACTCTGTGTGGTAATTATGCAATTTTTCACCAACTCCATTGGAATTTTCGTAGGATATCAATTAGGTTTCCTCATATACATCTTATGGATACTCTATGCAAGTTTAACCTTTTTGGGGTTCTTGGCTGCTAGTTACAGTCTGCTAAAATTCCAGACCAAAATACCATATTGTAACTGGTATGCTATAGGTACCTTATTTTCCATATTAAACACTTTTAACATGCCTAGAAATTTAATTGATCTCTTAGAATGTCTTTTATGGCTCAATAGATTTCCATTGAATTCTCCTACGTTGCAATATGATTCCAGAGCATAAAGTTATGGCTTTTTGAAGTTAGATGGGTCTTAAAATTTACCCTCCATTATTTGTGTTGTAACTTTCTCATAAAATCTTTGTTTGATGAACGATTTACACCATTAAAAATATCTCTCCAAGCTCTTTTATTTGAGCTGCGGAGACAAAGTGTGACTTGGTACAATTTGTTCTCGTGGTTTTTGCGTTGCTAAAAACGCTCTTAAGGGCCTAAAAAATGTGTTGCAAAAAGATGACGTTCAAATGATATAAAATGTCACAAAAAATCATTGGTTTTCTATTGTTGTTCACCCTCGAAACGACATTACGTGCACAAATTCCAATCTGTGCACCCATATTTACCATGTGCAACAACACCACAAGATAAATCGTGCTTCGCTCACTTATAACCACTGAGCATTACTTATTTGTCGCGCCAATAACTACACACTACTTTTGTGTCACTCACCAATATCCACTGCGCGTAGTTTTGGTTCTTGCACTATTACCTGTTGCGCACAGTTTTTGTATCGCGCACTAATATTCTGCGTACATTATACTCTACACATTGCACCATGCCAGATTTTAGTACATGCCCACGGCGCAACAATACTTTGTGTGCACCATTAACTAAACTGTCGCGTGACAACATATACCCACATTGCGCGCGCACCAACAAAACTCCTATGTGCTCTGCCAACACTACGCACACCATGCACGTCATTATTATGTGTGTGCACACCGCACAATGCTAAATTTACCGTGTGTACATGAACACCAACATTTTTCCACGCGACACCAAAATTTAGCACACACACCAACATTTTTCTGTGCGACGCCAAAATTTAGCGTGCACACTAACATTTTTCCACGTGGCACCAAAATTTAGCGCACGCAAAAGCATGCCAATATCTTGTCGCGTAATGCTGAATTTTACCTATCACAATCTTTTCACTGCGCATCATGCATTTTTTGTGCGCCCACCTGTGCATATTCATTTTTATGTGCATCAATTCCTCGTGAATTCTGCTACAAAAATTGAGGCTTTTGGCTTAATGTTTTACCAAATTTACCATCGACATTTTGCAACCATGAAATTTGTTCAATTTCACCCTGATAACACCCATTCAACCTCTACAACAACAAATCATTGTGGATTGACATTTCGGCAACGAATTTACCCCAAATCAATTCCCGAATTGAGAATTTTAATCAACTAAACTCGCTCCATCTGTCATGGCTTCATTGTAACTTCAAATTCGACCCATTCTAGAACTAAATTTGCTAGAACATATATTAAATCGTGAATATCCCATCACTTGGCCAAATTTCTCCATTTTCTCATGAATTTAACAACAGAAATTTGGGCTTTTCCCCAATTCCGCCTAGTTGTTGTTACTTTTTACCATGGACACTCTACAAACTGAAATTTGGCCACTTCTAAATAAATCCTCTATGACATTTCTCTTCAACTCATCTTTCTCAGCCCATCGAGGTTCAATGTTGAAAATTAAGCCCTGATACCAATTTGTAACGTCCTCGACCATCCATGTCGAGCCATGCTATGCCAGAGAACTCTTACTGTTCTCTCTGTGGAACATACAGTAACATACCTAGCATCCAACTGAGCTATGCCACATAAATTTTTCAAACTGCACGCAATTAAAATATACACACACAGAAATCTTGCGGAAGCATTATATATAAAATGTAAACATACAAATACATATTTAAATACACAAATTCACACTGAAATAACATAAAACATATACATTCAACATATACAGTAAATTCCCATAAAAGTAAACACAGTTATAATTGCACATATGATAACCCATAAAAATAAGCACGTAAATAACAATGCAACATGTAAATTTTATCACACAATTGGCACTTATCTTGGTAAGAATGTCACCACTTGCATGGAGACCTTCCATGAACCTCCCAGACTTAGACCACACTATTCATCACTCTCAATAGTGAGTCACCCCCGAGCTGGGACTAAACACCACCCGGGTAAAGGGATTCCTGACCAGGCTAAAGGCTCATAGATAACAGGAAAGACTTCATCACAAGTGCCAACTCAAACTAACAGCCTATAGTCCCTCATTCCCCACATGCATGTCCCACCTAGGATGTGTGCCCCTTCTCTGCTCAACAGTCCTTCAACTGCCCCACATCCTTTCCAGGCTTTAGCAACAAGATGAAAAGGAAGTCTCAGAGCACTGTAGCTGCAGTTTAGCACCTTCAAGAATCAATTTCTAGCAATTCTCTCACCCAGAGAATTACTCAAGGGCCTGACAACCTGCCACTTCAATATCCCATGGGCCTGACAACCCACTTCTTCAGTCTAGCTCCCAAGCTAACCAAATACATGAACACAAAATGGCTATGGATACAAGTTTAGGTACAATCATGAAGATACGAAAGATAGCTCAATGGGTGTGTACATGCTCATGGATGATTGACTAGATGACTGAATGATGGAAGGAATGATGGGAAGAATGATGGAAAAAATGATAGGAAATGAACTAAGTCCCAACAATATGTATGCATGTCCCCAACTTGACACTTGTCATGTTGGGAGCTACTTTGACCCACTTGTCTCCAACTTTAGAACTTAGGATAAAATAATTATCCATACTTTATGATTTAAGAAATATTAATATAATATTCCTTTTTGGCTTAAGCTCTCTAGCTTAGACCCTTTCCTTAACTTAGCCCCTCCATTTCCCTAACCAATGGAGTTTAGTCACTCATCTCTTTTATCATGGTCGGTTTGCGTGCAACGATGTATTTTTTATTAGTTATGAGACATATACAAAAATAGACGCACTAGCCTTTAACATCTAGGCTCTCTATCCTAATCAAAACATAATCATCCTAGCTTATAATAACTGGCTTACCAACCTATAAAATGCAACATATACACAAAAAGGATACCTAGCCTCAATATCACGCACACTCAAGTTGTTGTGCACAATATCTAGGAATGTGCACACTTCATCATTTTACTGCGAAGTACATGTGCGCACTATGCCATGAAAGGTGCATACAAAATGATATCAAACAACTCACTAGCTTAAGTACAATTGCATTTACATTTATAATTGGGTTCGGCCTTAGGGATATTACACAGGTAGGAGCACGAATGCAAACTTAAGAGAAGGGATCTCGCATTCAATAGATAGTATCAACTCCACACCATGTACTAACTAGAAAGGGAAAATTTTGGTGGCAGTCTTGATCAAGGTTCAGTATGCTCAGAGTGCGGGATTTAGCATAATGTGCCAATCAGATTTACTCTGGCAACCAATTTTCTACAAAATGGTCTTGAGAGACTTGTTGACGACCTCTACCTGTCATTTTCCTAGGGTAGTAAGGGGAAGAATGACCATGCTTAATCCACAGCTTGGATGCTAGCTCTTCCATAATTTTGTTTTGAAAGTGACTACCATGATCAGTGACAATCTCACTCAGGATACCGAATGGGATGATAATTTGATTGAATATGAAGAAGGCAACAGTATTCCTATCAGAATTAACTATAGTCGTGGTTTCGACCCACTTAGTAAAGTATTATATGGTCGTGATAATGTGTTGATGCCCCCCAACCGAAGTTGGGTTGCAATCCACGAAGTGCAGCCCCCCACTTGGTGAATGGACCGATGGTAATGACTGGGTGAAGAGGGGCTAGATGCGAGCGCATTTTCCAAGTGAACACCTGGCAGGGGTGACACTTCTTAAATGCTTCAACACAATCTTTAAAGATAGATGGCCAGAAATAACCGACTCACAAAATTTTATGGGTTGTCGCAAGCCCAGATAGATGACCACCACAAGCCCCACTGTGGAAATCATTTAGGACTGACTCGACTTCCTCATGAGTTAAACAATGACACAAGATATTTTCTATTCCTCAGAGATACAAAGTGTCACCAACAATAATGTAATTCTTAGCTTGGTATCGTACACGTCATTGGTTATCTCACGAGAGATGCTAAGGGAACTTCAAGGTTTGAAGATAGAGAACGATGTCTTCATACCAGGGGTCGAACGATGAGACAAGGAAAATGTGTTCATCTGCAAACGAATCAACATGGATAACATCCTCATCTAATCATGGAAAGTTGGATATTAACTCCGCGAAGACTAGTGATTTCTTGGATTTCGTAGAAGCGAAATCGAGATCAAATTCTTGTAAAATGACAATCCATTTATTATATTTTCCCCCTATGATATGCCTATTAAGGATGTATCATAGGAGGGAAATATTGAATTTAGTTAATGTAGTGTTGAGAGTACTAGAATAGATTTATATGTATATATATTATAATAATAAGTTGAAAGTCTTATGTTGGACATTTAGGTATTACCATGTTACTAAGTTTTTGGTTTGAATATCTTTAAGTGAGATATAATAATCTATGCAAACGAATTTACTAGAAATACCATACACAATGTGGGAAAACATCCTTAACTACTTAATTGAACATAATAATATGAATAATAACGCAAGATTTACCACATACATATAACATGATAAAAAATAACAAATAAAAACAAATTTAATAAATATATAAAAAAATTATATTCATGAAACGAAGTTTTGAAAATTTCCAAATAAAAAAACTTAAAATTAAAAAACTCCTTAATAATAAAATAATAATAATAATAAATCTTTTTGCACTCAAAAACATTTCTAAGACTTTGATATGTGAAGGAGATAACGTAATTGCACAAACGCTTTCACCATCATAAGTAAACTATTGAATTGAAATTGGAATAGACAACTAAAAGATTTCAAATCAGC
>JZKD02S1675752.1:12334-25894 GCA_000966675.3 Picea glauca
TAAATTTAAATGTGCAATCACAACACTAACTCCCACAACTCTCTTTAAAAATAAAATTTATAATTTATAATTTTTTTTTTAAATATAATCATTGATAAAGCCACCCTTTCTCTCATTCGTGAACAATCACATTATATCTAAAATGTTCATAAACAAAACGTACTAATGATATCATTTGGCTTTTGATAGGGATCACTGAAATAACTGTTCTAACTGCAATTTTGAGTATTTGGGTTGATTAAAAAACTCTATTATAATGAGAATTTTATCAAATTTTTAATAAATAAGAAAAAAACACCTTAAAAATAATAAAGAAAATATGATGACCTTCAATGTATTTCAATAACTATCTCATTGATATATCATCAAAGTTGTATTTAAAATTTTAAATGATTTTAAAAACAAATTGTATATTTATAAATTATATATTCACACTAGGTTTTAAATAATAAAAATAATTTAATAATAAAATAAATTTAATTTTTAAAATAATTTAATAAATAAATTCTTAATTTTAATTTATTTATTTTTCTAACTAAATTTTTAAAAATAAATTAAAATCTTATACAATGTAAATTTAAATCGCAACCAACTTAAAAATCATAAAAAAAAAATTAATTTATTAACTTACTCCTTTACTGATGTGCCCTTAAATTATAAAAAATATTATGTTTAAAATTATTAAGTTACTCTTTCAATATGGACAAAATATAAAAAGACGTCAGTCATCATTCTTTTCATTTCCTTTTGCTTTCAACGAAATCCATTCCATCCTTGACGACTCCGTCAACCACCCGACAGAAACCAGAGAGGCTCATCGGTGCCTTTGATTTGCAGTTAGAAATGATATTTATTCTCATCATGAAGGGTGTTAGCTAAACGTTTTATTTTTTTAGGTTTTTTTTAGAATTAAGTGGTAAATCTGAATAAAAATATTATTTTTTATTATTTAAATTATATTTTTGAATATATAAATAGATTTAGTATGTTGAAAAACTTTTTAGATCCTTCAATTATACAAATTTAACCACTCAAAGCTATTGATATAGTTATTCTTCACCAAATTTTAAACAAAATAAAAAAAAAAAAGTTATAGAAAAACTACAAAAAATTATAACGTTTAGATTCACGATCAAGACTAAATAAAATATTTATTTTTTATTGTCTAAATAATATTTTTGAATGCATAAAGAGATTCAACATGTTGAAACACTCTTTAGATACTTGAATTATACAAATTTAACCAAATCTACAGATCCAACCATTCCTCACCAAATTTTAAACAAAATAATAATAAAAAAAAAATTATAAAAAAACTACCAAAAATTAACGATCGATCGAGAAAACCACACGTTTAGACTCACGATCGATCAAGAGTAACAAATTAGTTGAATTAGCGCGACCTGGCATTACATTTAGTCCACCCACTACCAGATAATTATATTCATAATGCCTGCGTTTTCCTCACTCCATGACCCACAAAAAACAAAACAGATTGGCTTACTCACTTCATGACCTAGCACCCACAGAAAACAAAACAGATTGGCGTAACGGTTTCCATCGTAAAAAAGTAACAGACCCCTAATTTCCACGGAAGAATAGTGCAGGCTCATCTGAAACCCACGGGATATCAGCTGTTTGTGAGGTTGAATTTCATCAGCGTTTACATTTAATATAGGCTGGGAAATTGCAGCATTATATATAAGGAATGCACTTTTCATGTACAGTATTTTATGGTGTTTATGGCTAAATTAGTTTACTGCTATTAGCAGATCTTCAGCTTGGTCGTGTCGACCGGTTGGATGAGTGAATCCATGAGATAGACAGAGATTCAGCGGTGGACTGTCTCTGGACAATTTTGCTATAATTGAATTTTAATTTTATTGTTCTTATATTCAATTTTGCTATAATTTTGACGTAAATATTTAAAATTCTTTGAAGTATATTATTCCCTGCCTCGAGCTGGAGAAGGATGACAGGATAATACAGTACAACAACTTGTTCATCTGTGTCTGATTGGAATAGTCGCTCCAAAGTGGAAGCTGGATATATATTGCTTTCTCCACTGATAAGTAGATTGTCTCAATCCTATTGTGAATACATATCTTTTGGAAGTACACAACAATCTTTTGAAAAGACACATAACTATCAAGGAATTAAAAATAAGTGACATTTTTTTGAAAGTATTGCACAAATTTTGTGAAGGGACACATAACAATTAATAATTCAAAATAAACTTAAAATAAATTTATAACTTAGATAATTTCAAATTTAACACTGTTGAAATCTGTCATAAGATTAGATTAGAGAATACTTACATAATTGCAAATTTAACACAGTGTTGCAATCTGTCATAAGTTTAGAGAATTCTTTAATAATGCTAGAGAGAATATTTTAATGCAAGAAGTCATTGATGATTGTTTTTCCAATTATATTAGATGAACATTTTGTTTTTTTTAATTTAGTATTTTATTTTCTCAATCATATTGTGAATATATATTTTTTTGGAAGTACACATTAATTTTTTGAAAGGACACATAAGAAATTAAAAATAAGTTGACATCTTTGGAAACTACTTCACAATTTTTTTTGAAGAAACACATAAGAATTAAGAATTAAAAAGCAAGTTTAATACAGTGTTGCAATCTGTCATAAGTTTAGAGAAAACTTTAATAATGTTAAAGAGAATACTTTAATACAAAAAGTCATTGAATATTGTTTTTCCAATTATATTAGACTTTTTTTTTTTAAGTATTTTATTGTTTCAATCCTTTTGTGAATACATATCTTTTAAAAATACATAACAATCTTTTGAAAAGACATATAACATATCTTTTTAGAAGTACACAAAATCTTTTGAAAGGAGACATAACAACAATCTTTTGAAAAGACACATAACATATCTTTTGGAAGTACACATAAATCTTTTGAAAGGAGACATAACAATTGAGGAATTAAAAATAAGTTAACATCTTTTGAAAGTACTCCACAATTTTTTTGAAGGGACACATAAGAATTAAGAATTCAAAATAAACTTATAACTTACATAATTGCAATCTTAACACATTGTTGCAATCTGAGATAAGGTTAAAAAATACTTTAATAATGTTAGAAAGAATACTTTAATGCAAGAAATAATTAAGAATTGCTTTTTCAATTATACTAGATTCATTTATTTTATTTTTTTAATTAAATATTTTATTGTCTTAATCCTATTGTGAATACATATATGTTGGAAGTACACATCAATCTTTTAAAAGAACACATAACAATTAAAAATAAATTGACTTTTTTTTTTTTAAAGTACTCCACAATTTTTTTTGAAAGGACACATAACAAATAAAAATTCAAAATAAACTTATAGCTTACATAATTGCAAGTTTAACACAGTGCTTCATAAGTTTAGAGAGTACTTTAATAATGCTAGAGAATACTTTAATGCAAAAAGTCGAGGAGGATTGTTTTTCCAATTATATTAGATTATTATTTTTTTAAATTAACTATTTTATTATAATGGTTAAATATAATATAATTATAATATATTTATTTTAATTTATTTTTTATAATTTATTATTTATTATAGGATTAAAGAAAATTTGATGTATAAATTTTTAGATATTTAATAAAAAAAATTAAAATATAATTAAATTTATTAGTCTCAGGAAGGTTGGGACTATATCAAAATTTGGGATTAAAATTTGGTGTTGTTTGTTAAATTTTGTTGGGAGCTATCTAGTTTTTTTCCTATGTTTTGTCTGGTCCTTCAAAACAACATTTTATTGTACTACCTAGTGTGAAAATTGAATAGGCAAATGAAAATGCAATTTAATTGTGCAAGTTTAGAAAATGTATACAATATATAGAATTATTTTAATAATATATATAAATTATTATGTTTCAATTATTCATTAAATTTAGTAAGATTCATAAATTTTGAAGGGATTTATGTGTAATGGTTGACATGATTCTCTAAGATAGCTTTAATTGAATTATTTTTTCCTAAATAATTGTTTAATTATTTGGGTTTGATCATGATATATAGTGTTGCGGTTGGAAACTTGGAAGAGATCCATTTTTGGGGGCTTGTAGAAATCTATTAGAGTGGGTAAGAAGTCATGTGCATCTAGTATCTTGCTTCTAATCAATTGACTTCCATATTAATATATGTATTTTGAACAAGTGCAATTAGTTTCCGTATTTGATGTTTGATAGACCTTGATTTGTGCATAGTGCAGTTAGATCTATTGTGTTGTTGTGTTGTTGGTTTTTTTAGAAGAAAATCAAGTCGAGTGGGGGCTATTACATAGATTGTGTAGGCCGAAAATAGTCAAGGGTGAACGGTGAGAGAAGGTGTTCTATTTTTACGTTGCGTTGTTGTTTGATAGTTTGTTGCGGTTTTTTTATATAGTTTGTTTAGTTGTTCTTTGATAGAGTTTGCTTTGTGCATAGTGCAACTACTTTTTTTGTGTCATTGGTTTTTCCAAAAGCAATTCAAGTGGGTCAGGGGTTGTTACAGACACTCTGTAATCTGAATACAATTAAAGATGAGCAAGGAAAGAGGGCACATTGTTTTGAGGTGTATTTTTTACTCGTATTTTTTTTTGGGCGGGGCGGGGATTGCTTAATGTTTTTATATACTGTGTCATTTGTTATGGTTCAGAGGGAAAGATTTGTTCTAGATTTGCAAGTGCTAGAAGTGATGATGTAATGTACCTCAAATTTTTCATAATTTTTTTTTTCTTAAGGACATTAATTCTCCAATTTCTTAAACTGATGGTAATAAAACAAAGTACCCCTTTATCTCCATTGTTAAACTCTGATAAGTTTGCTTAGGTTTTGATTGTCAATGACGAAATTACTGCCCAACTTTTCACATATTGAACAGAGTTCCTAAGTGGGAAAACTCCACATTCTAACATTTCCTTTTTGTTCTAAAGTTATGCTAATATTCATATATATATATATATATAATATATTATGCTTAGAACTATAATAGGTTTAGGACTTATGGTCCTAAAATCTCCTCTAATAACATACTTCTATACTTGTGCACAAAGTTAAACTCAAATGGCTATACGATGAAACTCATGTACCATAACGTATTGGGGTCGGGGTTATACACATTAGAAAAGTGTTGATGGATAAAATAAGATTTTGGACATTTTCTTTCAAGGCCAAGTCATCAAAAAACATTCTCGGTAATTTAATGATTGGTAAAGATCGTCCAGTCACAAATCGTCGTAAAGGTTTTTTTGGTTAATAAAACCCTATGCTAACAATTCATTTAAATCTACCTAACCTAAATGATGTACTAATTGGACTGATAGTAATTAGAGTTAACAGTTTCCATATAGTCGAGCTACAAGGGAAACTGCCCTTTACTTCATATCCCATTTAATGTGAAAGGAAAGGATTGCCAGACGAGAGTTAAGCCTATGAACCACCATTAATGGAGGCCTTGTATATGCGAATAACGAGAGCTATCACCTGACCCTTCATCCAATATGGACGCACCAACTTTGCTCCATCACATGGCCAGACACTCTCTTCATACCATCAGCATTCACTCTTGCATGGTATGAGTTCTTTAGGGTTTTAGTAGTTTTACTTTTGTCATTTGCAACAATTAGCTCTGCGTTTTAGTTTCTCGATGAGGGGGAGTGGTGGCTTGGAGAACTTCCCTGGACTGTTCTCCCTACTGGTAAGTGGMTTCACTATCATTTTCCTTTATCTTAATCTTCCTGTAAGGACTCGACATTCTTCTCTCTTGTTTMTGTTTCCATCGAATTCGCACAGGTATAGATTTGGTATGGAGTTTACTCTTAGGGTTAGACGTCCCCTACATATCTTTTTTTTTTTTTTTTCTTTGCGCCATTATTTGGTGTTGAGTCTCTACGAGACTTCGCAATAACTCATGCCTAGAAGTCAAATCGATAGGGAAGGTACCCCATCGTAAATTATATTTATATTCTATCCAAGATAAGGAAATTCCATTCGGTAGGTCTTTTAATAATGTTTCAGTCTTGGTTGGGAATTTTGTATTGAACTTTTACTTGGTGTCCTCCATTTTCCCAACTACTGGATGATTCTTACAAATGTAAATTTCCCTCAGCAAGATCTCTGTATTTTTATTTGGCATAGTCATATATAAAAGGATGTTTGGGAATTATGCATATCGAATAAATTTGTTATAGGGATAAGTTCTGTAACATGTGTTGCTTTGAAATTGGTATTAAATTTTGGGTCATCCTTTTCATTCCAATTCTTTAATGTCTGTGAGTGTGTCAAAGGCCAATCGAGCCTGGTAAACTCTCCAAGGATGTTGCCTATGTGTTTATTTTCTTTAATTAAACCTCCTTTCAGTCGGTGCCAACTAGATTTTGATGATATTATTGACCTGCAACTTTTTATTCAATATTTTTATTTTGAAAAGATATCCAGCCTTCTCTCGCTACATGAACCCATGTAGTTCGGTCTTTACTGTTAATGTTATTTGTTTATTTCTTTTCCTGAATAGTTTTCGATTTATTTGATTTGGTACATAATGATAATGATGGGAACCTGTGATTGTGAGGGCACCCATCAGGAAGTCTTGGTCTTCTCTTTCCCCTTCAATCTAGAATGTTTGTTCAACCCAACGCAAAAGGGAATGGATACCAGGCTTCCAGTTGTAAGTTAAGTGCGACTCTGTAATCCTTCCTGTCACTAATCATTTTTATTTTAAGTTCTACTTATCTTATCTCTGTTGAAATAATACTAATGGTGTTTGAAATCTCCTGCAAGGATTTTGGCCATGCGAAAGTTGTCGATGTCAACCCTCGTCACACGCATAAGAGGTAATCAGGTTCCATCTCTCCCCTCTCAAGGAGTGCCCTAGGAGGCTAAGGATTGATAAGATTCTAACTTAAAAAGTTATCATCATGGGTGAAGACTTATTTATTTAAAGGCAGTTGATCCTTTAAATCTGTAACTTACTTTTATGGTAGACTATAAGGATCAAACTTTAATATTGTATGTCCAAAAGAATGATATATATTGAACATGAATAAATCATTATTCAAAATAAAATATTGATTTAGATGGGAATATGAACAAATCCTTTTGAATAATAGACATGTTCTTCAAATATTTCTGGAATGAATAACATTATGAACAATAATTCTATTTTGACCCCTTCTGGCTTATTTTGGATCTTGTAAAGAAATTCGATTGATCAAGTATTTATTCCGGTGGATTTACTTTCAAATTTTATTACGGTAGATCTTAGGCATATAAAATGGAAAGGTTATGGATGTATATCCTTTAGTTATTTTCTTTACTACTGTAATGTTTTTTATTCTAGAATTGTAAAATGACAATCTGAACTGTTCATTTTCCTTTCTGAACTGTGTTTAATATTTCCTGAACTATTTATTTTGCTTCACAATATTGTTATCGTGACTATTTGAAACTATTTGTTTTCCTTGTCATTACCAACAATTGATTGAATCTATGCAATAGATAATTAAAAGGGTCTGAGACTATCATTGTAGTCAGATTTGTATATGTAAATTGTATCCATAGTGCTTCCTTTATATAAGAGACCATTATTTCGAGTATTTTATTTGCACAGTTGGTTCTACATAACTATTAGAATAGTCTACATATTACTATACAATATCAATATATATATATTTCATGAGTTTTGGTTATAAGTAGAGTTTCATCTTGATTTTTGGGTTTTAAATGTACATGAATGGAAAACTAAGTTAAGTAATATGGCCATGTATATTTCTTTACAGAAATATAAACACATATATATCTACATAATTCGATTCCATTCATGTTACACACATAGATAGTTTACACAACAAAATACAATTAGCTAGGGGTTCATCCTACAGTTTTTATCTCATCACAACAGTAATCTAATGACAATAGTATTCACTCAGCAATAAAATCTAGCAAAAATAATCCATTCAGAACTGGTTTTTGAGGCATTCTGTTAGTCCTTAAGTTCAACAATATTCAATCGAATTTTTGTCCATAGAAATACTTCTATTCAGAATTAAACATATGAATCTTATCAGTTATTAAACCATATAACATTCATCCAGAGAATAGACTAGGATGACATATCTGAACAATTGTTGAATAACAAATGGAACAGTCATGTTCCTCCCAACCTTGGAAGAGAACAACCAAACCACTTGTCCCGTTCTCCCCCTAGCCTGACCATGAATCCATGAGGGTTAACTCAGAACTTCTCCTGAGCAAGAGTCCTTCAGTCTCAACAACTTCTCCTTGCTTCACAGTCAATAATAATGTTCATAACAACAAGAGATAAATTATTTTTCCCCAACATACTAGGCAACGTCCTACCTCCTCTCATATGCCATATATGCAAAGTCATTTTTGCCTAGTTTTTTTTCCCCCTTGGGAATTTTTGCAGTTTTCCAAATCCCTGATTTTTAAGGGCTTCCAATGGCCAAATTCTTGATTTTCCACTTGTAACAATCAGCCCTGAGGTAGTTCCAACATGTTCCCCACTCATGGAGTCATGGTTAGCAGATTTTAACATGGTTGTTTCATTTGTCCTTCAGCAATAATTATACAATATTTTGTTTCATACAAGTGTCAGTGTCAAATAGTTAGTTGGGTCAAATCAGATCTCTGCCCAAGAGTCATAATCATCAATTACAATTAACTAAATTCAAAATTTGGAATTACCATAAATGACAAATATTTTCCAATTTTGAATTTACCAAAAACGAAAATAATTTTTCTAAGAAATTTCAAATTCAAAAATAATTTATTTGGGGGGATGTTACATCCTTTCCCCCTTCAATAAAACACTATCCTCAATGTTCATTCCTTTATTGGAAGAGGATTGGATGACATTTCTACAAATCTCCCTCCAACTCCCAAGTGGCCTCCTCAGGACTAAAGTGCTTTCATTGCACTTTTGCCTGGGCGACTACTCCATTCCGAAGTGTTATTTCTCTCCTGTCCAGAATGTGCAGAGGTTCCTCTTGGAACTCGCCTTCTGGTTCCACCTGCACCAAGTTCCAATCGATCATATGAGTAGGGTCATGAACATAATTCTTTAACAAAGAAACATGAAATACATTATGAATTTTTAGATTGGGAGGGAATGCAAGTTGGTATGCCATGGGTCGAATTCAAGCTAATATCTCGAAAGGCCCACAAAAACTAGGTGCCAACTTGGCACAGTTCCCTAGCTTTGGTGACCTTTTTTGGTCTTTAAATTTTAAATAGACATGGTCTCCCACTTGAAATTCCAAGTGTCTTTTGTTTTGGTCTGCGTAACTTTTTTGTCTGTCCTGGGCCTCTTTTAAGTTTTGTTGTACTTTTCTTACCGTACTCTCCATTTCCTGGAGTATCTCTAGTCCAACCATGACTCTATCAACTAGGTTATCCAAACTAATTGGAGTCATACACTTTTTGTCGTACAATACCTCGAAAGTGATCATTTTAGCCGAAGTTTGGTAAACGTTGTTGTATGTGAATTTTACCAAGTGTAGGTAGTCTTCCCACTTGCTTGGTTTTTTTCTTACATACATGCAGAGAATATCTTCTACGATTTTTTTTGTTCGTTCAATCTGTCCATCCATTTGTGGATGATAACTTGTGTTGTAATTCAAGTTAGTATTTAACCCTGCAAACAATTTTTTCCAAAAAGCAGATGTAAATTTTACGTCTCTATTTGAATCACCATTTTAGGAATACCATGCAGTCTAAAAATTTCTTTTATGAATATTTCAATGATGTTAATAGCTTTAAAAGTATACTTTAGGGGAATAAAGTGTGTGGACTTACTAAGTTTATCGATTACCACCATAATTGAATCATTATGTTTATGATTTCTAGGAAAACCTATAATAAAGTCTAGTGATATAGTCTCCCATTTCCATTCTGACACAGGTAAGGGATGCAACAAGCCGACTGGATGCTGGTGTTTGGATTTTACCTGCTGAAAATCTTGACACTTAGCTAATTATTATGTTGTTTCGCCCTTCATATTAGCCCAATAGAATAAATTTCTTAGTCTTGTTATCATTTTTTGGTATCCTGGGTGACAAGAATATGGTTTCTTATGAGTTTCATCCAAAACTATTAACTTTAATTCTGCCGAATCTGGTATGTATATTCTGTTTTTAAATCGTAGTAGACCATTTTTGTCCAAACTCAAATCTGTTTTGTCTGAATTTCCTGTAGTGTTCTGTAATTCTCCCATTGTTTGAGTGTAATTTTCGTCGTTATTACCTGTTGTCTTTATCCTCTGTTCAAGCTCGCTTTCTTCCCTACTAATGTTTATTTCAAACAACCCATGAATTATTCTTCTTAAAGCATCAACTACTTAATTTTCCTTACCCTTGACATGTCTTAGCTCAAATTCAAATTCACTCAAGAAGGCTAGCCATATTGCTTGCCTTGCATTAAGGTTTGGATGACTAAACAAAATTTCACACCGCTATTGTCCGTCAATAACAAAAACTTTCTTCCCATTATGTAGTGTCACCACATCTTCAAGGCATGTATTACAAATATCAACTCTAATTCATGAGTGACATAGTTTCATTCATGTTCCTTTAGTTTTTGGGACTTGTAACAAATAGTGTGCCCTTCTTGGGTGAAGACACCACCTAGTCCTTCTTTACTCGTGTCTACACAGACGGTGAAGTCTTTGGCTGGGTCTACTACCTTTAGAATGGGTGTGGTCGTTAAGAATTCTTTCAACTTATTAAAACTATCTTCACATTTATGTGACCAATTAAACTTGGTTCCCTTATTTTGTAGTGATGTGATAGGGTATGCAATTTTGGAAATTTTTTTGGAAAAACCCTCTATAAATATGCGGTAATATCCAGTGATTCCCATGAATGAACAAATGTCCGCTACATCCTTAGGCATAGGCCATTCCATGATGGCTCTTATTTTCTCAGGATCAACTGAAATGCCTTATACAGATATTACATGTCCTAGGTATTGTATTTTCTTTTGATAAAAATCACACTTATCAAATTTAGCATACAGTTTGTGCTTTCTTAATGTTTTGCAGAACTATCCTTAAGTGCTCTTTGTGTTCTTCTTTTGTTTTAGAATATAATAGAATATCGTCAATAAATACCAACATGAACTTGTCCAAGTACTGACTAAAAATATTGTTCATTAAGAACATAAACGTGGTTGGTGCGTTAGTGAGTCCGAAAGGTATAACCACAAATTCATAATGTCCATATCTCGTTCGAAAATTTGTTTTACTTATGTCCTCATCTTTTATCCTAACCTGGTGTTGACCAAATAGTAAATCCAATTTCGAGAAAATATTTTCCCCACCTACTTGATTGAACAGATCATTTATCCTAGGTAAGGGGTACTTGTTCTTAATAGTCATCTTGTTTAACTCTTTGTAATTGATGCATAATCTCAGAGTTCTGTCTTTCTTTTTCACAAAGAGGACTAGTGCTCCCCATGGTGAAACACTCATTCTAATATATTCTTTGTCCAATAATTCCTGTAGTTGAATTTTTAGTTCTGTTAATTCTGGAAACTCATTCAGTAAGGTGCTTTCAAGATAGGGGATGAACCAGGTAGTAGGTCGATGGAAAAGTCTATCTCCCTCCATGGGGGTAATTCAGGTATCTCATCAACATACACATCTCTGAAATCATGTAACACGACAAAGTCCTCCAAGTTGGGTTTATTTTCTTTTTCTAACATGTTTTTTACTTGGATGGAATAAACTTGAAAACCCTTTCTCATGCATTTCTTGAATTGCATTATTGAAATCTGTCTAACTGATACTAGTTTTTGTATACCTTGAACTTTCCTAGTAGTGTCATTTTCATCTTTATACTTAAGTGACTTTTCATAACAATCTAACACTTATTTATGCCTTTCTAACCAATCCATTCCGATAATTACATCATAAGATCCTAACAGTAGAATGTTCAGGTTTGTCTTTATGTTTTGACCACCTAAACTAAACTCATAATAAAAAATAAAGTCGAGAATTTTCTTTTCGTTCCTGTTGCTAATTGTACTAACCAAGATTTTGCATGTCTTGTTTTCTTAAGTTTATTTGACTCCACTATATCGTGAGTTCTAGTTATAAGTAGAGTTTCATATTGATTTTTGGGTTTTAAATGTACATGAATGGAAAACTTGGTTAAGTATTATGGCCCTGCATATTTATTTACAGAAATATAAACACACATATATATCTACATAATTTGATTCCATTCATGTTATGCACATAGTAATTTACACGGAAAAATACAATTAGTTGGGGGCTCATCCTACATTTTTTATCTCATCACAATAGTAATCTAATGACAATAGTATTCACTCAGCAATAAAATCCAATAGAAATAATCCATTCAAAACTAGTTTTGTGGCATTATGTTAGTCCTTAAGTTCAACAATATTCAATCATATTTTCGTCCATAGAAATACTTCTATTCAGAATTAAACATATGCATCCTATCAATTATTAAACCATATAAAATTAAGCCAGAGATTAGAGTAGGATGAAATATCTGAACAGTTTCTGAATAACAAATGGAATGACCATGTTCCTCCCAACCTTAGAATAAAACAACCAAATCACTTGTCCCGTTCTCCCCCTAGCTTGACCATGAATCCATGAGGATTAACTCATAACTTCTACTCATCAAGAGTCATTCGGTTTCAACAACTTCTCCTTGCCTCACACTCAACAATACTATTCATAACAACAAGAGATAAATTCTTTTTCCCCAACATACTAGCCAGTGTCCTGCCTACTCTCATATGCCATATATGAAAAGTCATTTTTGCCTAGGTCTTTTTCCCCATTGGGAATTTTTGCATCTTTCCAAATCCCTGATTTTTAAGGGCTTCCAATGGCCAAATTCTTGATTTTCCACTTGTAACAATCATCCCTGAGGTAGTTCCAACATGTTCCCCACTCATGGAGTCATGGTCAATTGATTTTAACATGGTTGTTCCATTTGTCCTTCAACAATAATTATAAAATATTTTGTTTCATACAAGTGTCATAGTCAAACAATTAGTTGGGTCAAATCGGATCTCTGGCCAACAGTTATAATCATCATTTACAATTAACTAAATTTGAAATTTAGAATTTCCATAAATGGCAAAAAAAATCCAATTTTGAATTTACCAAAAATGAAAATAATTTTCGTAAGAAATTTCAAATTCAAAAATAATTTATTTTTGGGGATGTTACAGATGAGTTCCGAGTGCTCTACTTTTGTGTTGTGGAAATGTGCATCAAAATGGAATAAATCCTTTGCAATGTATGTTATGTGCTAGAGAAAATTGGGTCTCGATTCTTATTTTGAGTTTCCCTGTTGTTGACTTCTATTTTTTATCTTGTTTTACAGTTGATTGATGCTATGGAGATAATGCGTGTATAAATTTAGGGAGAAATGCATTGTTTTGCATGTGTTTTGGATCAATGTTGGTTTTAGGTTGGATTTGTTTTCATATGGTTCTAGGGATTGTTTGGTTGGTGCATTGCATTGTGTTCCATCTATTCTTTTTTTTTTTTTT
>JZKD02S1675752.1:32058-42096 GCA_000966675.3 Picea glauca
GGACGCACCTCTTCAATGGCTATGATCGAAGTGCCTAGATCAACGACATGCAGGGTGATTCTGGACCCCCCTCTCCTTTCTACCTTTAAGCGGGGGGTCCGAAATCGAGGATGCATCTCTCAGACGACTACAATTAGAGTGCCCGGATCAACGACGCATATGCAATCTAGACATCCTCTGTATTTCTATGTTTAATCAACATGGGCCCCCCTCCTTGTTGTGTCATCCTGCCATCTGTTCTCCACCTGACCGTGCGATGAGTCTCACTCCATTTAGCCCCTTCCTCATCCTCCGAAATCTGTCCATCTCCCCTCTTCTGGTCTGTGTGGTCCCTTTCCCATCTCATCATCCACTCACCACCTGCTATGTGTCTCACTCCCTTCCACACCAGTCTCCCACTAAAACGTGTCCATTATATCTCATCTCCTGCCCCCCCCCTCTGCTTATTTCCTTTCGCCATGTGTCTTCCCCTGTAACCTCTCTCACACCTCATCACTTCATATCTCACCATCATAGTGTTGTCACCATCACTCCCGTTATGCGCCCCATCCTTCACGCTGGCCTCCACTCCTATTCATCAGGCCGTTCAGCTAATCCAGGTGGTAGCGTGAAGGGTCTTCCACGTCGCAGAGGTGCCGAGTTGGTCGGGCGCTACCACGTCGCAGAGGTGCCGAGTTGGTTGGGCCATCCTCAATCCCTATGAAGCAGTTATTGAAGTAGTTGGCAGTTGTTAGACATCGCCTCCGCCATAATGGGAAATTCCAACAATGAATTAAAGGCACGTCGATTCTCCAATGGAACTGTCAAGAGTCTGATTGCGTCTACCATAGGTGCATGGTCATTCAGAGACTGCAGATGTAGATTGTCGAAATCCATGCAGACGCAATGTGTTTAATGTAGCATCTCGATTTTGTTGTTGTTGTTGTTTTGAGTATATGTAGGCATTTTTGCCATTTTTGTATCCATCGATTGTAGAGCGGAGCTCCCGACTGTAATGTTTTAAAAACCATTCTAGTTCCCTGGTTATGCCTCTGTATCTGAGATTTCTTGTTTTATGACAAAAAAATTTCCTACTTCGCCTTTGTTTTTGTCTCATGCCAAAGAGTTCATGATCGAATGATTCACATGAATTGTTGCAGTTATGTTATGATAAAGGATTTGTTGTTGCATTATTGTTTTCTCTGGTCTTCTACGTTTGAATGTAAGATATTTCCTTTGGACGTTTCTTCTCACAGTCTGTTAGGAACCTGATGTTTATAACAGACCCCTGCACTCTTCTTATACAAGTCTTCCTCCTACTCACCCTTATTACAACTCACTGTTTGAAGTTTATCTAAGACCTCACCTGCCCATGCATGTCTGGCCTATTTTCAGAATTGAAATGATGTTGTCCTGAGTTTGCCTCCATTTGATCATCCATTTTATAAACAAATCATGACATTAAACTGATGGGTGTCGGGCTTTGCTCCTGCTGCAATCCAAGAGTGACTTCTAACACTAACAACATATATCAGATACCTTTCAAATAACAATACCCATATTAAAAAACCATCGAGAAGGCTACAAATAAGCAACACATTTTCTTGGCACTGGTTCTAGATGTGTGGTGTTTTCTCCTAAATAGGAGAGAATCAATTTATTATAAATGAGTGACCTATTTTACAAATTATGTCACTTTTCACAATTATGGTTGTAAAACTATTGGAAATGCGAAGTTGCAGAAGTGTAGTAATATGGGAGGGTGACCTATGCAGGTTCTCCACACAAGGCTAAAAAACAGGTCGTCTTCAATAGACCAAGTATAGATGTGTAGGGTGCATAAGGATTCAAAATATACTGAGTGAATGCTTACTCTATTATTAGTCCTTGTGCGAGATTCTAGACTTTCTACCATTGCATTGGGAATTCATGTCTCTTATGGTTTAGCATTGGTAAAGTTGGTTGGATAGACACTTGTGCAATTGGAAGAGTAATGCCATCAACATTTCCACATAGGTGTATGTTGCATAGAGCTTGTTCTTTGTCTATTTAGCAATTCGTCTATATTCAAATCTTGTTTGGAGAGTTGATAGGTCTGCTCTTTCTGCATTTCCACAATTTCACATTTGGCATCGTGTTTGATAGTGTGTGCTCTATGCATAGTGTAGTTACTTAATTTCATTCAAATTTTCATTAGCATTGGTGTAGTGTTTAAAAAAACTAGTTCTCTCTTATCAGTTGTATTTTTGGATCAAATGGTTGAATGAAATGTTCTTGATTTGCATCATATAGAATTTTTTTTTAACTAGGAAACTATCCAAACATAAATAGATTGCAGAACTATCATTGCCCCAAGTCCAAGAGTAGGATGCCCATCTATTGGAACAGGAAATTTTGGGTTTAAGTGCAGCAAACAAGGATAAGAGCTAAGGAATGGGCCAAGGGAGTAGGGCACGCCAGAAAGGAAAGGAAAGCAACATGACAGAAGGAAAAAGGAAGTTGCATGCCAGAAAAGGAGGAAAACCAACGCAGAGTCCAAGAAAGAAAGGGTTGGATCTAAGACCAACCACGCAGAAGACAGTTGGAAAATGGGAAAGTGGAGTCCACTTAGAATTAGGGTTTTTGAGTCATAATGTAAGGGTTTTTACCCATTTTGTAATATAAATAAAGGATGTATGAGGTAGCTAGAGATGTCTTAGAACTGGGGTGAAGAACATACTTTTGGAGCATCGTTTTGAGTCTAAGTATTTGTAATTTTTTAGAGTTGCAGAGCTCAGATGGAGTCACTGTTAGGTAGTAACTGAGGGTTGGGTCACAATATGTGGAGCTTGGTGTGACATTGGTCAACCTCACCAGTCATAAACCCTTGAAGTATTGCCCATAGCGTTATTTTGATGAATAAACAATTATGCAGAGTAGATGTTATTAAGTGGATAAAATGGTAGATCTAATGAATGTTATGATAGAATGCATATTAATGTAGAAAAAGAAGTAAAAGGAACATCCCCAATCCCTTCCATGACTCCAGGCATATGCGTCCTGCAATCACCCATAAGTCATCTCGGGTGAGACTGTGTTTTGTACTATGTCCATGGTGTATCCTTCTGGTTTACCAGAAGGGCCAATGGTGAATAGGATTTTGTTGGAGAACTAAGGTAGAACACGAGTTAGCCCATACATCCAAAAACTAGTTTCGTTTCCAGTTGGAACTCAGTAGAACAACCTGGAAGGGGTTTGATGAAGAAGAATATGTAGTGGTAAGAAGGCATGTTCAGGCCATGGAATCCTATGAAGCAAGAGCTTGAAACATGGTTGGATAAAAAGAAACTCGAGTTCACGCAGAAAGATAACAAAAAATCAAGGTATACACTGTGCAAATATATGTAGAGGTATGTGTTTACGTATTTGCATGAGGCATATTTTTGTTGCTTTCCAAATTTATTATAGGTGTGGTTATTGAGGTTGAAGGATGTCCATCCGACTAATCAGATTAGGCCATTAAAATGGACTACTGAGAACATTGCACGATTGGAAAGGGTTAATAATAAATTCACGCGTGTAGTGGATTTTTTGTTAGACAATATTACTATGTGGTTTATTATTGAATTTGCAGTAGATGCAACAAAGTCATATACTGTTGCAAAGAAGGATTTCTTGAAGGGACCCATATGGAGGTACATCATGTCTCTTTACACGTTGACCAAGATATTATTGCATGATAAAGGCATGAGGACGATGGAATTAGACAGATAAATCACTTTGCATGCATGGGGGAGATGGGGGAAGCACTAAGGAAGATCTGAGATATAGAGAAGGATTTTTACAAAGTCCAGAAGGAGGAAGAAATGGACCCCATAATGATGGATAAAGAACAGATCAGGAAAATAATAAGGAAAGTAGGAGTGATGCACAACGAACAACCCTACTAATATAATATCAGTGGTAATAAGAAGGAAGTGTCCGAGCGAGAGGGCTTCAATAGTGATGAAGAAGAAGTAGAGGATCTTCCCACGATAAGACATATTTAGTAAATCTTGTGCACCAAATATGAGAGAAGAAACATAGGTCAAGGGTTCGACGTAGAAGGAGGCTCTCCATTCGAAATCTAAATTAGTTTAGAGCCCACAAACCCATGTGCAACTAAGACACATGAAGAAGAAGAATCGTTTAAACAGTAAGTGATCAGTGGTAGAAGAATTTAAGTTCAAGAAACATGTAAGTTCAACAAGTTATAGTCAGGTATCTACACTACATGGAGGTGGTAGTAAAAAAAACGTCATAATGGCAGGACAAGATCCAACTCTTAGGTTACCAGAGTTCTAAGGAGAAGGTTTAAATGACCTAGAGAAACATTTTTTTTATCCGTGAGAAGATTTGGGCAACTAGAAGATTACAAATGAAGATACAAAGGTTGCGCAGTTGACAATCACATTTATAGACCTTTCATTAGACTAGTACATGGCTATCACAATAAACAACCCAATAAGAAATCTTACAACTGTAGTAGAGGTGAAGAGGAAATTAATCAACGAATTTCAGAAACTAATTTCAAAGGATCAATTTATGAATGAAATGATATATATATTAAGTAGAAGTGAGGATAATTAGTCTTGAAGGTGGACTATAAGTTCAAAATACTAAAGTTAAGTTGAAGTAACCTATTACTGATATGCAACATAGACAATTGTTTGTTAACTCTTTATTGCCACACTTTAAGTATCCTTTGAGGAAACAAAAATTCTAGAGTCAGGATGAGGCTCTGCAAGAAACCCTACAGTTATAGAAAAACTAGTATAAATAGATAGGTCCAACTCTAGAAGAGTTGAGACGAGACTTAAAGAACTTAACATTCTAGTTAAATTAGAATAAGATAAAGGAAAAGAGGGAATATATCTGGTGCACATTTCCAGAACAAAAGTTCATCATAAGAATGAGTTTCCAATGTTTGTGCAATTGTTATAACCCTAAATTGCTCCATACATGCATACCTAGATTTTGGCCCTCTTACTTGCTATTTTTGCCAAGCCATCACTAAGTTTCTCTTCTTAAAAACTGTTTTTTTAAAGATGTGCATGCCCTGCACCACTACTGCTTGCGTACATACTCTTGTTGCACCACTACAACTCATGTACATAGGCTATCTACACAATTACATCTTGCGTATACTTGCAAAAGTTGCAAAAATTAAAAAGTTGCAAGGAATTAGTTGAGATTACGGGCTATTGGGTAGTTTTCCAACTAATCCACTGCTTATACCCCGTCACCCAACTAAATAACCATCATTTTCCCATATAAAATGAGGTTTTGGGGTCTCATTCCTAAGATAAGAATAAGAATAGTGAAACTATGCCCATTTCACATCCCCTCCTTGCCCCAAGCATTTGCAGCCTTATTGTGAGAATTGCCTCAGAATTTCCCAATTTTCCCTTTTTCCTCCATCACAAACCCATTCCATTTCCCAAGAAGAAGGTTGAGAGGAGAAATATACATGGAGGTGCAATGGGATATTGGTGAAGAGGAGGAATAGGTTCAAGGATCAGTAATCAGCACTGGTTGTAAGTAATCATTGTATTATCAATAAAACAAGTACTTTTCCTATCCCAAAACATGATGTGTCGAATGTTTGCATTTGTTTTATGCTTTTATTATAACATCTAACCCTTATTTATATAATAAATGTATTCTTGTATTTCTTTGTTTATATGTCTTTGAATGAATGCTAGCCTTTGGGAGGAGGCTTTCAGTCAACGAAGATATCAAGCATGATAGGATCTACATCGGATGTAGAGTAAAGGTACAGTTACAAAATACTTCTTATTTTAATTTTCTTGCATAAGTTTGGGGTATGTTTGGGGTAGTTAGAGAAGTAGGAGACTTTTAAATGGTTATTGATCTGCCTACATTGTAAATCTTGGTGTAGCCATAGGGGGGGTTTTCCCACTAGAAAAATTTGTGACCATACTAGGGACCATACACTGCAAGGCTCGTTATATTTTAATATGCTTCTCGGGCATGATTATGTATATGCTATGAACGTTGTGGTGTCTATTCTCTTTCGGGTGATGCATTTCCCCCATAATGGAAGCATTTTCACTATCGACCGGTTGGCATATGATAATCACCATCCTAATTCAATGTTAGTTCAAACTTCCCCTTTATATGTTCCTAGTGTTGGTGTAGACTCTACCCCACCACAGGTTAATGATGTGTCATTTTATCCTGAGGAACTTGTTCAATCATGCTTTCCTACTCGAGACATTCTCTCAGCAATTGATCTGTTGGTTTATCCAATGGGGGCATGGGAGCCCTGACTTCCCCCTCTTGGTACAAGTGATCTCGTCGGGATTACTTGAGAAAATTAGGCCTCTGGAGTCTTCTTTAAGCCCTTTTCAGACTCTCGAAACATGAAAATATTGTCGAGCGATCTTGTTGTCCTTCATGCTCACCAAAATAAAACTTGAAGGCATGTCTGTCTGGTGGTATTTTAACTCTTTTTCAGTCCAGATGGTCAATTTTATGAACAAAGATATACTCTAGGAACTTCGGTTCGCTAGAAGAGTATTCTTAGGTATAAGTTTAACTGTTTTTTAGGCCTGAGGGACTAAATTTACGAAAAAGAAACCCCCACAGAGTCCATAGTTAAACTCTTTTCAAACTCCCTAAAATTGAAAATATCATCAAGTAACCTTGTTCCTTCACACTCGTTAATTGGTCCAGAATAACATACCCTATGGAGTCCATAGTTAAGTTCTTTTCAGACTCCTTAAAATTGAAAATATTGTCGACTGACCTTGTTCCTTCACACTCATTAAATTCGTACAAAAGAACATACTGGCATGATTTTACCCCCTTTTTCAGACTGTAGATTAAGGAGGAAAAAGGTACGCATCGGGAGATTTGTCTTGCCGGGAGAGTTCTCCTCAGTAAATTTTATACTTTTTAAGGCTAAGGAGACTAAGTCTAGAAAAAAGTTGTGAGTCCATAGTTAAGCTCTTTTAAGACTACTTAAAATTGAAAAGATTGTCAAGTGATATTGTCTGTATCACACTCATCAAAATGGTTTTGAATAGACATATTTTCAGTGCAATTTTACCCCTTTTTTGAACCGACTAGACTATTTTCAAAAAAGATATCCCAGTGGAGTCTTTTTTTACGTTTTTTTTTCCAGACTCTCTAAACGTGAAAAAACCACTGAGCTTACTTTCTTTGGGCTCATTAAAATTACATTGAAGGGGGTTTCATCGTGTATTGATAATCACATTTTCATCTCTACATATTTAGCCTAATGTCGGCTCCATCTTGCTCTCAACTGAACCTTTGAAGCATGCCTTTTACGCAAGCCTTGTAGCACTTTGCCTCTGTGACCTGACACCTTGACCCATGGATAAATTTCCCCCCAGTGTCCTTTTCCTGCACATGTCTCCTTACTATGAGAATTAGTGTGTCCCTTGCGCTTGGAAATAATATTCTTGCGACACTCATTCATCCTTTATAACATAACATTCTTTTGTTCTTTTTCAAGCTCTTTAAAAATATTGAGAAAGACAAAAAAATAAAAAATACCCCAAAAAGAGGGTGGGAAATATATATTTGTTTTTGGCAGAACAATGAGTCACCCTTGGAAAAAGAACATCCTTCTGTTTGTTGTCAAGCATTAGGATTTAATATGACCTTAGGAAGTTGTTCTCTCTACATAGAGCTATGTCCACCTCCATTTGGTTATTCTACCAAACACATGTAGAGTTTTGTGTTGCCTCCTGCATCGTGAACTTATGTCAATGTCAGGTTGTTTGAGTCTAATCATCTAGCGTACTATTGTCCAAGGGAATTTTCACCCATCCTGAGTCGGCCTTTCTACATTTTTTCTCTTGACCTCATGTCCGGCCTCCCAAAAGTCCAATCAAGTCCTTGCTCAAAATCAATGAAGTTCTTTGCCTGATCACCGAGATCCTCTTGTTTGTTCCTGATGAGTCGTCAAAGACCTCTAGGTAGTGAATTCATACACTCACATTACACTCCTACCCGATTTTTCAATATCTTGAAGTTGTTTCTTGAGCTCTGAAGGCCTCATCTGCAACCATCAGGCGTCATTGGCTTCTTGAAGATGGATACTACACTTGTATGTCTTTGATTTTAAGATGTAGATATGTTGTGTATTGGTCACGGCTACACTTTATATAGTTATATGACATGGATATGCAGTGTATCTTCTCAACAGTCATGATTTTTTTCATCTCAAGCATGGGTATGCCCACCTCAGAGAGACAATTTTTATTTTTGGAGATGGCACCTCCTGAACTCTGGTCCCAAGCTCACTCGCTTCGTACATTGGTGAAGCTTTTTAAATTTATTTCAGCCATCATATTCTCTTCTGACCTCACACATTAGGGGGCATATGTTATAACCCTAAATTTTTCCATACTTGCATACCTCACTTTTGGCCCTCTTACGTGATATTTTTTCCAAGCAATCATTGAGTTTCTCTTCTTAAAAACTCATTTTTTGAAGATGTACGTGCCCTACACCACTGCTTCCCACATACATACACTTTTTCCACCACTAGATCCCACGTACGTATGCTAGCTACACTATTACAACCCGTGTATACTTGCAAAAGTTGCAAGGAATTCATTGAGATTAGGGGCTATTGGGTAGTTTCCCAACTAATCCACCACCTATAGCCCGTCACCCAACCAAATAACCATAAATTTCCCTTATAAAAGGAGGTTTTGGGGTCTCATTCCTAAGCTAATCATAATAACAATGAAGCTCTCTCTGTTTCACATCCCCTCCTTGCCCCAAGCATTTGCAACCTTATTGTGAGAATTGCCTCAGAATTCCCCAATTTTCCCTTTTTCCTCCATCACAAACCCATTCCATTTTCAAATAAGAAGGTTGAGAGGAGAAATATACTGTAACATACCCAAAAATACATTATTTTTGAATTTTAAATTTCTTAGGAAAATTATTTCCGTTTTTGGTAAATTTGAAATTGAAAACTTTTTGCCATTTATGGAAATTTAAAATCTAGTTAATTGTAATTGATGATTATGATTGTTGGGTAGAGATTTGATTTCACCCAACTAACTATTTGACTGTGACCCTTGTATGAAACAAATTATTTTATAATTATTGTTGAAGGACAAATGGAACAACCATGTTAAAATCAGTTGACCATGACTCCATGAGTGGGTAACATGTTGGAACTACCTCAGGGATGATTGTTACAAGTGGAAAATCAAGAATTTGGCCATTGGCAGCCACTAAAAATAAGGGATTTGGAAAGCTGCAAAAATTCCCAAGGGGGGAAAATACCTAGGCAAAAATGACTTTGCATATATGGCATATGAGAGGAGGCAGGATGCTGCCTAGTATGCCGGGGAAAAAGAATTTATCTCTTACTGTTATGAAAACTATTATTGAGTTTGAGGCAAGGAGAAGTTGTTGAAACTGAAGGACTCTTGCTAAGAAGAAGTTCTGAGTTAACCCTCATGGATTCATGGTTAGGCTAGGGGAAAAACGGGACAAGTGATTTGGCTATTCTATTATAAGGTTGGGAGGAACGTGGTTGTTCCATTTATTATTTGAAAACTATTCATATAATTCATCCTAATTTATTCTCTGGTTGAATGTTATATGGTTTAATAACTGATAGGATGCATCTATTTAATTCTGAATAGAAGTATTGCTATGGACGAAAATCTGATTGAATATTGTTGAACTTAAGGACTAACAGGATGCCTCAAAAACTAGTTCTAAATGGATTATTTCTACAGGATTTTATTGTTGAGTGAATACTATTGTCATTAGATTACTGTTGTGATGAGATAAAAACAGTAGGATGAACCCCCAACTAATTGTATTTTGTTGTGTAAACTATCTATGTGCATAACATGAATGGAATCGAATTATGTAGATACATATGTGTGTTTATATTTCTGTAAATAAATATATAGGGCCATAGTACTTAACTGAGTTTTCCATTCATGTACATTTAAAACCCAAAAGTCAAGATAAAACTCTACTTATAACCAGAACTCACAATATATATATATATAT
>JZKD02S1675752.1:53783-67891 GCA_000966675.3 Picea glauca
CCCCGGACCCCGCAGAGGGGGTACCCCCCCTCTGCACTCCCCCGCGTGGAAGAGTGTACATACTTCTGGGGTGTAAATACTTCATGGGGTATAAACATGGCTGAAAGAAAGGACCCCTGCATCAGGAAGATAATCAGGCTCCACAACCAACACAACGGGTACCAAACTTTGGCTAAAATGAGGCCTTTCGAGGTACTATATAACAAAAAGTGTGCGAATCCAATTAGCTAGGATAACCCAGTTGATAGAATCATGGTTGGACTAGAGATATTCTAGGAAATGGAGAGTACGATAAGAAAAGTACAACAAAACTTTAAAAAGAGGCTCAGGATAGATAGAAAAGTTACGCAGACCAGAAAATAAGACAATTGGAATTTCAAGAGGGAGACCATGTCTATTTAAAAGTCAAAGCCCAGAAAATTTCACTAAATCTAGGGAACTATGCCAAGTTGGCACCCAGTTTTTGTGGGCCTTTCGAGATCTTAGCTTGAATTGAACTCGTGGCATACTAACTTGCACTCCCTACCAATCTAAAAATTCATAATGTATTTCACGTTTCTTTCTTAAAGAATTATGTTCATGACCCTACTCATATGATCGATTGGAACTTGGTGCAGGTGGAACCAGAAAGCGAGTTCCAAGAAGAACCTCTGTGCATTCTGGACAGGAGAGAATTGGCACTTCGAAACAGAGTCATCATCCAGGTCAAAGTGCAATGGAAGCACTTTAGTCTCGAGGAGGCCACTTGGGAGTTGTAGGGAGATTTGTAGAAATCTCATCCAATCCTCTTCCAAGAAAGGAACTAACAATGGGGACAATGTTTTATTGAAGGGGAAAAGGAAGTAACATTCCCAAAAATAAATTATTTTTTAATTTGAAATTTCTTAGGAAAATTATTTATGTTTTTGGTAAATTCAAAATTAGAAAATGTTTTCCATTTATGGAAACTCTGAATTTTGAATTTAGTTAATAGTAATTGATGATTATGACTGTTGGGAAGAGATCTGATTTGACCCAACTAACTATTTTACTATGACACTTGTATGAAACAAAATGTTTTATAATTATTGTTGCAGGACAAATGGAACAACCATGTTAAAATGATTTGACCATGAATCCATGAGTGGGGAACATGTTGCAACTACCTTAGGGATGATTATTACAAGTGGAAAATCAATAATTTGGCCATTGGCAGCCCCTGAAAATCAGGGATTTGGAAAGATGAGAAAACTCCCAAGGGGGAGAAAGACCTAGGCAAAAATGAATTTGCATATATGGCATATGAGAGGAGGCAAGACGCTGCCTAGTATGATGGGGAAAAATAAATTATCTCTTGTTTTTATGAACACTATTGTTGAGTGTTTGGAAAGGAGAATTTGTTGAAACTGAAGGAATCTTGCTGAGGAGAATTTCTGAGTTAACCCTCATGGATTCATGGCCAGGTTAGGGGGAGAACGGGACAAATGTTTTGGTTGTTCTATTCTAAGGTTGGGAGGAATGTGGTTGTTCCATTTCTTATTTAGAAACTGTTCAAATATGTCATCCTACTCTATTCTTTGGATGAATGTTATATGGTTTAATAACTGATAGGATGCATCTGTTTAATTCTGAATAGAAGTATTGCTATGGACGAAAATCTGATTGAATATAGTTGAACTTAAGGACTAATAGAATGCCTCAAAAACTAGTTCTGAATGGATTATTACTGTTGGATTTTATTGCTGAATGAATACTATTGTCATTAGATTACTATTGTGATGAGATAAAAACTGTAGGATGAACCCCCAACTAATTGTATTTTGTTGTGTAAACTATCTATGTGCGTAACATGAATGGAATCGAATTATGTAGACATATATGTGTGTTTATATTTCTTGTAAATAAATATATAGGGACATAGTACTTAACTGAGTTTTCCATTCATGTACATTTAAAACCCAAAAATCAAGATGAAACTCTACTTATAACCGGAACTCACGATATGTGTGTGTGTGTGTGTGTGTGTGTGTGTGTGTGTGTGTGTGTGTGTGTGTGTGTACACATATTGTATAGTAATATGTAGATTGTTCTAATAGTTATGTAGAACCAACTATGAAAATAAAATACCCAAAAGAATGGTCTCTTATATAAAGGAAGCACTATGGATATAATTCACAGAGACATATCTATAATGTACATATAGAGATCTAACTATAGCGATAGCCTCAGACCCTTTTAATTATCTATTTCATAGATTCAATTAATTACTTGTAATGAAAAGGAAAACAAATAGTTTCAGATAGTCACGATAATGATATTCTGAAATGAAATAAAAAATTCAGGAAATCTTAAACACAGTTTGGAAAGGAAAACAAACGGTTCAGACTGTCATTTTACAATTCTGGAATAAAAAACGTTACGGTAGTAAACAAAAGAACTAAAGGATATACATATAGAACCTTTCCATTTTATATGCCTAAGATCTACCATAATAAAATTCGAAAGTAAAGCCACAGGAATAAATATGTGATCAATCGAATTTCTTTATAAGATCCAAAATAAACTAGAAGGGGTCAAAATAGAATTATTGTTCACAATGTTATTCATTCCAGAAATGTTTGAAGAACAAGTCTATTATTCAAAAATATTTGTTTGTATTCCCATGTAAATCAATATTTTATTTCGAATAATGATTTAGACATGTTCAATATATATCCTTCTTCAGACATATAGTATTAAACTTCGATCCTTATACTCTACCGTAAAAGTAAGTTACAGAGTTAAAGGATCAATTGCCTTTAAATAAACAAATCTTCACCCACAGTGATAACTTTTTAAGTTAGAATATTATCAATCCTTAGCCACCTAGGGCACTCCTTGAGAGGAGCGATATGGAACTCAAGTACCTCTTATGCGTGTGACGAGGGTTGGCATCCACAAATTTCGCATGGCCAAAATCCCTGCATGAGATTTCAAACACCATTAGTATTATTTCAACAGAGATAAGATAAGTATAACTTAAAATAAAAATAATTAGTGATAGGAAGGATTAAAGAGTCACACTTAAATTATGACTGGAAGCCTAGTATCCATTCCCTGTTGCGTTGGGTTGAGAAAATGTTTCAGACTGAAGGGGGAAGAGGAGCCCAAGACTTCCTGATGCTTACCCTCGCAATCATAGGGTACGATCATTAGCATTATGTACCAAATCAAATAAATTGAAAAATATTCAATAAAACATATAAACAAACGACATTAATAGTAAAGTCCAAACTACATGGGTTCATGTAGAAAGAGAAGGCTGGATACCTTTTCAAAATAAAAATATTGAGTAAAAAGTTGCAGGTCAATAATATCATCAAAATCTAGATGGCATCGACTGAAAGGAGGTTTAATTAAAGAAAAGAAGCACAGAGGAAAGATCCTTTCCAGGTTTACCAATCTCAAATGGCCTTTGACACACACACAAACATTAAAGAATTGGAACTAAAAGGATGACCCAAAATTTAATACCAATTTCAAAGAAGTGCATGTTATAGAACATATCCCTATAAAAAATTTATTCAATACAAATAATTCCCAAACATCCTTTTATATATGGCTATGCCAAATGAAAATACAAAGATCTTGTTGAGGTAAATTTATAGTTGTAAGAATCATCTAGTAGTTGGGAAAACAGAGGACCCTAAGTAAAATTTCAATACGAAATGCCCAACCAAGACTGAAACATTATTAAAATACCTACCGAACGGAATTGCCTTAACTTGGATAGAATATAAATACAATTTACAATGGGGTACCTTCCCTATCGATTTGACTTCTAGGCATGAGTTATTGCGAAGCATCACAAAGACTCAACACCAAATAATGGTGCTGAACAAAAAACAAAAATGTAGGGGGTGTCTAACCCTAAGAGTAAACTCCATACCAAATCTATATCTGTGCGAATTTGTTGGAAATATAAACAAGAGAGAAAAATGTCGAGTCCTTGCAGGAATATTAAGATAAAGGAAAATGATAGTGAAACCACTGACCAGTAGGGAGAACAGTTTAGGGAAGTTCTCCAAGACGCCATCCCCCCTCGCCGAGAAACTAAAATGCAGAGCTAATTTTCGCAAATGACAAAAGTAAAACTATTAAAACCCTAAAGAACTCATACCACGCAGGACTGAATGTTGATGGTACGAAGGGAGTGTTTGGCCATGTGATGGAGAAGAGTTGGCACATCCATATTGGACAAAGGGTCGGGTGATAGCCCTTGTTATTCACATATACAAGGCCTCCATTAATGGTGGTTCATAGGCTTAACTCTCGTCTGACAATTCTTTCCTTTCACATTAAATGGGATATGAAGTAAAGGGAAGTTTCCCTCATAGATCAACTATATGGAAATTTTTAACTCTAATTACTATTAGTCAAGTTAGTACATAATTTAGGTTAGGTAGAGTTAAATGAATTGTTAGCATAGGGTTTTATTAACCAAAAAAACATTTATGCCGATTTGTAACTGAACGATCTTTACCAATCATTAAATTACCGAGAATGATTTTCAATGACCTTGGCCTTGAAAGAAAATGTACAAAATCTTATGTTATCCATCAACACTTCGCCAATGTGTATAACCCCTACCCCAATATGTTATGTATGGTACATGAGTTTCATCGTATAGTCATTTGAGTTTAACTTTGAGTGCAAGTATAGAAGTATGTTATTAGAGGAGATTTTAGGATCATAAGTCCTAAAACTATTATAGTTCTAAGCATAATATAATGGATAGACATATTTATATGAATGTTAGCATAACTTCAGAACAGAAAGGAAATGTTAGAATGTTGATTTTTCCCACTTATGAACTTTGCTCAATATGTGAAAATTTGGGTAGTAATGTCATCATTGACAATCAAAACCTAAGAAAAATGATCATAGTTTAAAAATGGAGATAAAGGGGTACTTTCTTTTATTACCATCGATTTAAGAAATTGGAGAATTAATGTCCTTAAGAAAAAAAAAATTATGACAAATTTGAGGTACATTACAGATACACAGAGGTGCACTTGGATCTTGGTTAAGAGGATCACATACTAGGTTCGAGGAGCAATAGTTGACACTGGTTGTAATTAATCATTGTATTATCAATAAAACAAGTACATTTCTTGTCCCAAAACATGATGTGTCGAATGTTTGCATTTGTTTTATGTTTTTATTCTAACATTTAACCCTTATTTATGTATGGAATTTATTCTTTTAGTTCTCTATTTATCTATCTTTGAATGCAGGCCAACCTTTGGGAGGAGGTTTTTAGTCAATGAAGCTATCAAGCATGAGAGGATCTACACCGTATGTGGAGTAAAGGTACAATTACCAGATCCTTCTTATTTTACTTTTATTGCATAAGTTTGGGGTATGTTTGGGGTATTTATAGAAGTAGGAGACTTTTAAATGGTTATTGATCTTCCTACATTGTAAACCCTGGTGTATCTATAGGGGTATTTTTCCCGCTAGCAATAGTATATCGAAATAGGGATTCCAAATCTATTATCGTCAGGAGGAACATGGTGTGAGATATGTAGGCCAAATGGGAATGATCTTCATCATTTTCCAATGGTGTAGGAGTATCAAACAATACCAAAGAGCACATTTTGTAATTTTTGTAAGTTAGTTGGACAGAAAGACAAGGACTGATGAAAGAGAGGATTCTAGATACATATAGGGTGCAGGTTGAACACATAATAGGACAAAATGCACAACAACCGCAGTATAACAATGCACAACAACCATAGCAGTTTGTAGAAGAACTGTAGTACAATAATGTGCTACATTTTTAAGGACCACCACAGTATAATTATGCATAGTAGTGCGCAACACAACCTTGATACAATAATGCACAACCACAGTACAATCAGGGACCTCAGTATAACACACCACACAGAGATAATCAATGTAACATAGGAGGATTCAAAGGAGGAGGCCATGGAGAAAGAGAATTTGGAGTTTGAGGACCAGTAGTTTTCCATAACTTTCAGAAACTACAAACCTATGCTAGAGATTGTTCACAACCACCTGCGACGTGTATGTATTGTCACGTAGTAAACCATGAGACAAAAGATTGTCCTGCACTGTTGACAAAAATACAGGACAAGAGAAACCAGAATAATCAGAACATACAATGGATTGCGGTGGAAAAAAGAAAAGAAGATGGGAATAATATCAACATAGTTACTAGATGTGGAGACAAGACAAGAAAGTATGCATCAAATAAGGATCGAGATTAGTATCAATGGGTTAAGAAGAATACAATGCATGTACATAAGTTTGATGTGTGCAAAGAAAAGGAGACATTCAAAGAGGATAGATAGGATATTTTCAAAGAGAATGTTGCATCTGGCTCAACAATGAAGCTAGTAGATGAGATATCAATATATGACATGCCTCAATTATTTTATCATACCAACAATGTGTATCCTTCAGAGAAAGTGAGTAACTTAAGAAACTTTTTTGGGTCATGTGTAAAATTGTTCAATGATAAAAATTCCTTACAAGTACTGTAGAGACCATTAGAATAGTGTAATTCTAGGGAAGAAGGGATAAAACCAGTGAATCAAGTTTGAAATAACATAAGAAAAAGAAGAGAATTTAGGTTCAATGAAAACATTGGATATTTCAATATTGGGGATATCATACTATACTTAGGGTCTGAAGTCAATGTTCTGCCAAAGAAGACATGGGAATCTATGGGAGAACCCCAATTGGGGTATTCACCTATCCATATGAAGTTATAAAATAAGCATAGATTGGTGTCAATTGGAAGATTGAAATGGATTCTAGTAGATCTAGATGGTGTGTGCACCATGACCGACTTTGAATTCATTGACATAGTAGATAATACTTTGTCATATCCAACATTGTTGGGTCTGGATTGGGATTTTGATAACCAAACCATTATCAAATTAAAGACAAGGAAGATAATATTTGAATCTGGAGAATACAAATTTAGTGCACCATTATATCCCTCAGAAAGAGGAAGGTACGTGGAACCTGCGATAGACAATATTTGTATAGAAGATGTAAATCAATTATACAGAATAATTGTGTTCTTTTGCTTCAAACTCTAACACAGGAATGGAGATAGGGAATAGTGACTACATGAATTATCCACCAGAATATGTGCCAGAATGACACACACACTAAGATGGATTGGCTCAAAGGTAAGAGAGTCTCCTAATTTTTTTGGTCTTAATGAATTAGAATAAATTTTTATGAATTTTGAATTAGAGGTAGTATAAATCCAGAGATTACTAGTATTAGATATTTCTTCGAAAGCTACACCTTTCCACTGGTGGAGTACACACAAGGATATGATCAACAATTGGTTTCAATGTAAGAGGTTACTGCACATCAAATTCGACGCAGTGTAGGAGAACAAAGTGTTGGAGAAATATGATGGATTTGGACAACCTAAAGAACATACATATAAGTGTATGGTTCAATGGATATTAGTACCACTAGACAATGGCCACACCATTTTATTCACACATTAGAAGGCATTCCAAATAACTGGTACATAGAATAGGAACAATGTAGAGAAACTGCAAACTGGGAAGATATACAAAATAATTTTGTTGTTACATTTTCTTTTGAGCATGAATGTTCATAGATATATACAATGTTGAAGGTGGTAAGAGAAATGATATTTGAAGAACCATATTTGAAATAGTCCCAACATATAAGAACCAAACTAGACATATAGTTAAATAGTTGTTACTTTGTTATCATGTTGCATAAGAAGAAGATCTGGTAGGGGATAATCTATGCAATATCCAGATCCCAGAAGTTGAAGGTGAGAGGGAGGTAGAAGGTCCAAAGATATATTTAGAATATTATGCATCCCCATTGAATATTAAAAAGGTAAACATTGAAACTATAGAAAAACCAAATATTGCAAGCATTGGAGATTATTGGGATAATCAAACAGTAGAAAGAATCACAAAATTACCGCGCAAGTACAGTGACTTGTTCCTAGCGACATTTTCATAGATGACGGGATTAGCAAGAGAGATAGGAGAGATGAAGATTCCTTTGAAGCCAGAATCTATACCTATAAGACAAATACCTTACAGGTTGAACCCAATATACAAGGAGAAAGTGAAGGCAGAAATTGACAAGATGTTAGAGGCACGTGTCATAGAACCTGTGGAAGAATTAGAATGGATGAGTCTTATGTTGGTGCAGGAAACAAAGCAAGGAGGGATCAAAATTTATATAGATTTGAGAAAATTGAATGATTCTCTCATACATGATCCTTTTCCTACCCCATTTACAGATGAAGTTTTGGAGAATGTATGGGGTCAAGAAGCTTATTCCTTTACAGATGGGTTTTCAGAATATCATCAGATCATGATAGCACCATAAGACAAAAATAATACCACATTTTATATATAATGGGGATCATTTTTTTTATATTATGGTAGTTTCGGGAGGTATAACCTCCACATGTGACCTTTGAAAAGACTAGAATATTAATGGAAGCAAGAGAAACCCTAAAACATTGGATAATAACCCTAGAAGACAAGTCAACTCAAGAGAATATTTAATATTGAGTTATTAGCCTCCAAAAAGAGAATTTGACCCAGTAAAGTGAGACAAAGTAGTATAAATAGTGGGCTCTAGAGCTCATTTGACAATCACTCACAACTGCATAAGACTAGTGGTGTGGAAGTTTGGAGAGGGAGTGCAACTGCAACTGTTGCAATTGGGATTTTGGATATTGGTTTGACTTGGTATATTGGTTATGGTTTGGAATTTATTCTTGGTTTTTGGTATTATTTCTTGGTGTGATACCCTTGGATAAAGGTGTGCTAGCTTTGGTTGGCCATTGGTATTCTACCAGAATTATTTTTTTTGTCAAGGTTAAGATGCTCGGGGTGGCCTTTGTGCCTATGGTTGGGTGACAATATTGTTATATTGTCTATGGAAGAATGAACACATGTCTTTAATTCTAATAGCGTATGGGCCCACACTATCTTCAGACAGTATAAACACTAGAAGATATATTGGGAATTTATTTGTTAAGGTCGTTATGGCACTAGTTATAGATCCAATAATGTTTTCTAATTATGCAACTGCAACAAACCCTAACCCTTGTGTTTTGGAAATTTTGATGAAACATTTGACCTAGCCTAGTGATACCTAGCCTAGCACACCTCTCGGTACTCTCAACTAGAAAAACTGTTATTTTTGAATTTTTTTTCAAAGTCAAAGTTTGACTAATCAGATTCAAAGGTTGACTGGTCAAAATCAAAGTCAAAGGTTGAATTATGGTCCAATTGATTTTGTGGTAAAAGTGGAAATTTTATAGTTGTTGATTAAGGTTGGTTGTCATTGATGTCAACCCTTGAAGAAAGCCTTGCAACACAAAGGTTTGGGTAATGAACCCAAGATTGTTTGATGTAAAGATGACTCATTATTGTCTTTTCATGGTTGATAATAACTAAAGATGTATAAACTCCAAAGTGGTCCCCTTATGGTGAAATCCCTCACGGGAAGACGCTTTGCGGAGTAAGAGAACTCATGGTTAATTGTGGAATAATGAGATGAAGAACAATGAATTTTTCAGGTAAACTATCATATATGGATATTTCTTTTCATTCCATTTCTAGTGGTATTTGGAACGCCACATAACTCCTCATGGCTAGAGAGTTATGACCATGAGAAGTTGGAGACCCCAGATTTGGGTAATGGACCAAAGTTTGTTTGATGGATAATGGTATGAGTTATGATATATTTTTAGATAATACTATTATATATGGATAGTACATGTCATTCCACTTCTAGTGGTATGTGGAACGTCACATAACTCCTCACAGTTTGAGAGTTATGGCCTTGCGAAGTTGGAGGACCCTCATATGTCATCTAGAAGCCCCAAAAGGTCAAAGTAGTAAAAGTGGTTTAAGTGATTTTAAAAGGTAAATAATAAAGTGAATTAATGAGTGTATTATAATTCAAAGTGAATAAAAAATAAATTGTTTCAATAATAAATTTAATGGAGAAAATTAGAAGTGGGTTAACCTAAAATAAGGAAAGTGGGGCCAAGTGACCTAGAAGATGTTTTTAAGGAAGCTACTTGGAGAGTATAAATAAGAGGCAAGTCTCTCTCTTTTTAATCACACTTGAAAATATTGAATATCTATATGTGTCTAAGTTAACCAAGGATATCTAATCCGAAATTATGAGGGAAGGTGAAGAAAAGAAGGCCGAAATACAAGGAAGGATAAATTCTTTTGATGGTGCTTTCTAAGGTATGTTATTTATAGGTCATCTCACCATTTTTTCTATAACTTTGTTTCTATAATGATTCAGACCGTTAAATTGATATTCCATTGAGAAAACATATCCAATTATCTGTGGTAAAAAATTCAGCTTGTGGGTCATTGTATTTCTGGAGTTTGTGGCTAGTCCTCAAACTAGTCAAAAATAGGGTTTTTTGGCTAGTCCTGAAACTAGTCAAAAATAGGTGTTTCGGGTAAAAACATCATAACATATTCATAAAAGATGAAAATTTAGTGAAAATAGATGTATTGGTTAGGTTACAGTATTTAGTATGTTGTGTAACATTTTTTGATCAATTAGACAAATATTCCGTGCGGGCGCATGCTCTACACGGTCGCTCTATAGAATAAGCCAGAATTCAGCAAGGTATGTCATTTTTGCTATAACTCCTTTTCTGAGAGGTTTCAAGTAGTGACACCTGGAGGAATTGAATAAAACACACTGAAGAACATTGTGTATCAGTTTCAGATCTTTATACATTGCAGGTACAAAGTTATGATTACTTCAAGTTAGGGTTGTTGACTAATGCAAAACTAGGCATGTGAGACTAAAGAAAATTTTGATGAAAATGCTAGTATCTTGTTGTTGAAGTTAAGGAATTTGATCATATACACTAGGTCTATTAAAAATATACAAATCAGATTTTGATGATGAAATTTATGAGGGAGTTTGGTTGAGGTACATGTTGAGTACATGGTTGAGACAAGTAGTTCATGAGTTGGCACATACATGAGGTGTATAGTTGATGATGTTGGTACATATTGATGAGTAGATGAAACATGATTGGTACATACTTGTTACATGGTTGGATGCACTTGTTTATGGTATAGGTTGATTACAGGTTATTTGGTACAGGTTGGTGCATGGTTGATGCACTCATTTATGGTATAGGTTGATTACAGGTTGAGGTATAGGTTGATGCATGGTTCATATTTATTGGTATAGGTTTACAATGGTATATCTCACAATGACAGGTTGACAGTGGTTCCATCATTCTACTTCTACTTCAGGGTGGTAGGATGGGGCAAGGATAGGTGGTTGTAGCCACTTTTCATTTGTAGCCAGAGAACATAGGGGGTTGTAGTCTCCTTCTAGTTGTAGCCAGAGAATTGGGGAATTGGAGCGTATCTTAGGTTGTAGCCTGAGAAACTAGGGGGTTGGAGCCTCCTTCCAATTGCAACTGGAAAACAAAGGAAGTTAGTGCTTCCAATGAATGTAATTCTTCAATACATATAAGAAAAAACATTCTCTGGTTTTCTCCAAATCATGGTTTCCACGTAAAACACTGGTGTATTGTGTATGTGTATGTTTGTTCATTTTTTCATTGCTTATTTACTCTGCAGTTATTGGATGATAATTCTTAATTGATTTAACACTTGCATTATATGGTTAAAAAGGATTAAATTTCTCTATTACTGATTCACGGCCCCTCTCAGTAATCCAACAATTGGTATCAGAGAAAGTTCCTTCAAAAATCAGTTTAACCACTGAAAGGTAGATCATGGAGAGTACCAACTCATATAAAAATGGAATACAATAGTTTGATGGATGGAAGTATGATTTTTGGATCATAAGGATGAGGACATATATAAAGGCACAGGGATTTCAAGTTTGACAATCAATTGTAGATGGATACATAGTACCAGCAGTTCCACCAACAAATGACAAAGCAGTAAAACTCTGTGAGAATAATTCCAAAGCCACAAATGCACTTTTGAATGCTCTCAATGATGCGGTATTCACCAAAGTTGCACACTATAAATCCTCTAAAGATATTTGGGACAAGCTTCAAAATATTTATGAAGGAGATACAAAAGTCAAAGAAGCAAAGCTTTAGACTTGCATATGTCAATTCGAACAACTAAAAATGAAGGAAGATGAAGATATCACAACCTACTTCTTACGAGTCAATGAAACAGTGAATGCAATCATAGGATTGGGAGAAGAAATTAAAGAATATGTAATTGTTCAAAATATACTAATATCTCTTCCTATGAGATTCAACCCTAAGATATCATCACTAGAAGAAAGATCAGATCCGGACTCAATAAGCACGGATGAATTGCATGGAATATTCACAGCATATGAAATGAGAATTGAGAAGGAAAATCCAGATGTAAAAGAAGTAGCCTTCAAGGCATCCAAAATATCAAAGCAAAAGGAACAAGAAGAATATAGTAGCAGTGACGCCTCGGAAGATGATGAAGAAGTGGCCAACTTCATCAAAAGACTAAATAAGGGAACCAATGGTAGATATAGAGGTAAGCTCCCTTTAATTTGTTTTAATTGTGATGGTATTGGTCATTTTTCTAACAAATGTCATCATAAGAAAAAGATAAATGATGAAGGTTACTCAAAAGGAAAACACACATATAAAGACAAAAGAACTACAAAGAAATTTTTCAATAAAATCTTATACAACAAAGAAGACATCTCATCATTAGATGAAGATGAAGTCAGTGACAATGAGACAGGAAGAGTTCTATTCAGGGCAGTAAAAGACTCTAACAGAAAAGACTCCGAAGAAGAATATGAAGAAGACGAAGAAGAATGTGAAGAAGTTGAAGAATAAATTGAAGAGGTAGAAGTTGACTATCGAGAAGAATTAATGTGTGTCATAGAAGTTATCAGAAGAGAAAAGAAGAAAAACAAGAAACTAAAAGTAGAACTAGACAAGAAAAGGACACTTGAGAACTAGAACAAATGATCACAAAATTAAAGGTTCAAATAGAAGAAGATAAAAGAATTGAAGAAGCACTCAAAGAACAACTAGAATAAAAGGACAAGATCATTCGAAACTTGGAAGTGGAGGTTGTCACATTAAGAAAGGATATTCAAAAGAAAAATATGCAGAATAGCTCAAAAGTTCTGGATGGCATTATCAACAGTCAAAAATCTCATTTTAACAAGTCCAAACTTTGATATAATTAGACAAAAAAGGGATCAAGATCCAAAACAACAGAGCAAGAAACAAATCCAAAGAGCTATGCAAGAAAAAACAAAGAGGATAGGAAGATATACAAGGAAGATTACAGGGACACTCCTCCACCAAGAAGATTCATATTTTAGAATCAACAACAGACAAATAGGCCTCGTGAAGAAGAATGATTCATAAGAGAACCTCCTTTCAAAATATCTTCAACTCCCAGGTATCAAAGCATATTTTTTGTTTTATGTTATGCATGTAATAATTTTGGACATAAAGTTGTGAATTGCAGATCTAACAATAGGAACAGTAACAACTTTGAGAGTTATACACAAAGGGATTATTCAAGGAGACCTAGTGACATAGAAAGAAGAAGTTACAATAGGTTTGAATCTTTGAGCACTAAAGTGGAATGTTACAAATGTAACAATTTTGGATACATGGCCAAGGATTGCAGAATGACAGTCCCTCCTAAAGAACCTCAACATAATAACAATAGTCACAAACAAGAACCTCCTAAAATGACATGGATAAGAAAGCAAGATCAATATAACAATGAAGAATGCACAGTCGCTCTACAAGCTAAGTAGAATAAACATGGTTGGTATGTTGACAGTGGATGTTCAAAACACATGACAAGTGATAAAGACAAATTTCTTACATTACAAAAAGAAAAAAAATGGATCAGTCTTCTTCGAAAATGATAATTCATCCAAATTCATTAGAGAGGCACAGTTTGAAGGAACAAGAATGAAAAGGCACAAATGTTCTACTGGTAGAAGATATGAAACATAATATTCTAAGTGTGAGTCAAATGTGTGACCAAGGTCATAAACTTACTTTCGATTCAGAAAAGTGTGAGATAAGAAAAGAAGGT
>JZKD02S1675752.1:68605-79064 GCA_000966675.3 Picea glauca
TGGACAGGTTACAAGGAACAAAGCTAGATTGGTATGTAAATGATATGCACAGATTGAAGGAATCGACTTTGAAGAGACATTTGCCCCAGTTGCCAGAATGGAAGCAATCCGTTTAATTTTAGCTTAGGCATGCTCCAAAAATGTTAAAGAATATCACTTGGACGTAAAATCATCTTTTTTGAATGGGGAACTTGAAGAAGAAGTCTACATTGAACAACCAGAAGGATTTCAATTGTCATAGAATACAAACTATGTATGCAAATTAAAAAAGGCATTTTAGGGTCTAAAACAAGCTCGTAGAGCATGGTACTCCAGACTGAATAAGTATCTGTAGCAAGAAGGGTTCAGAAAAGGAAGTGAAAACAACAACCTCTACATCAAGGTAAGTCAAGGTAATATTTTCTTAATTGAATTTTATGTTGATGATATTATTTTTGGTAGTGATGATGACAGGTTAAGCCAAAAAATTTCAAAAGACATGTAGAATGAATTTGAAATGTCGTTACTTGGAGAACTATCCTTCTTTCTGGGACTTTAGATACATCAAAGAAACCAAGGAATTTTTATTTCTCAAACCAAGTATATCAGATAAATGTTAAAGAGGTTCGGAATGGAAGATTGCAAACCAGTTATCACTCACATGCAAGCCAGTTGTAAGTTGAGAAAAGATGATGATTTGAAGTCTACAGATCAGAGGAAATATAGGTCAATGATTAGCAGTCTACTATATGTGACAACATCTAGACCAAATGTAATGCAAGTAGTTGGATAGGTGCTACGATTTCAAGCAGCACCAAAGGAATCAAATGTATTAGCAATAAAAAGGATTTTCAGATATCTCAAAGGATTGGAAGAGTTTGGATTATGGTATCCAAAAGGAAAAGATATGTCGCTTATTGCCTACACACGTGCATATTGGGCAGGTTGTATTAATGACCGACGAAGCACCAGTGGAGCATCTTTCTACTTAGGTGAGTGTTTGGTATCGTGGCTAAGAAGGAAACAATCATCAGTATCTCTATCTACAACTGAGGCATAGTATATTGAAGCAACAACATGTTGTACACAGATTCTTTGTATGAAACAAACTTTGACAGATATACAGGTTGAGTATGATGAGCCCATGCCAATATATTGTGATAATACAAGTGCCATCAGTATCTTAGAAAACCTGGTGATCCACTCCAAGACAAAGCACATTCCAATCATGTATCACTTTCTACGGGAACAGGTAGTAGAAAAGAACATCAAAGTTGAGTATGTGGGCACAAAAGAACAAGTGGTAGACATCTTTACAAAACCACTTCCATGGGAATCCTTTGAATATCTTCTCCAAAGACTTGGATTTACTTCTACTCCAAAATGAATTATTTTTGAATGATTTTTGAATGCTTATCTTATATGTCTTAGATGTACATGAGGAAGCACCATAAGAGAATAGTTTAGTCAAGGGGAGCAACCCCGGATGGAAAGATACCTTTGTCATTGATGACAAAGGGGGAGAGATTTATCATATGTAGAGGAAAGAGGCATGGTTCTAGGGGGAGAAAATTTATCATATCCATAGGATAGAGGCATGGTTCCAGGGGGAGCATGAGTGATATGATTTTAGTATTGCATTAGAGTGTTTCCATCAATGCCAAAAGGGGAGATTGTTGATTAAGGTTGGTTGTCATTGATGTCAACCCTTGAAAAAAGCTCCACACCATAAAGGTTTGGGTAATGGACCCAATATTGTTTGATTTAAAGATGACTCATTATTGTATTTTCATAGTTGATAAGAAGTAAATATGGATGAACTCCAAAGTGGTCCCCTTATGGTGAACGCCCTCACGGGAAGATGCTTTGCGGAGTAAGAGAACCCATGCTTAATTATGGAATAATGATATGAAGGACAATGAATTTTTCAATTAAACTATCCTATATGGATAGTTCTTATCATTCCATTTCCAGTGGTATATGGAACGTCACATAACTCCTCACGCTTAGAGAGTTATGGCCATGAGAAGTTGGAGACCCCAGATTTGGGTAATGGACCCAAGTTTGTTTGATGGATAATGGTATGAGTTATGATATATTTTCATATAATAATATTCTATATGGATATTACATGTCATTCCATTTCTGATGGTATGTGGAACGTCACATAACTCCTCACGGTTTGAGAGTTACGGCCTTACGAAGTTGGAGGACCCTCATGTGTCATCTAAAAGCCCCAAAAGGTCAAAGTAGTCCAAGTGGTTTAATATATTTTAAAAGGTAAATAATAAAGTGAAGTAATGAGTGTACTATAATTCAAATTTAATACAAAATAAATTATTTCAATAATAAATTAAATGGAGAAATTAGAAGTGGGTTAACCCTAAAATAAGGAAAGTGGGGCCAAGTGACCTAGAAGATGTTTTTAAGAAAGCTACTTGGAGAGTATAAATAAGAGGCAAGGCTCTCTCATTTTAATCACACTTGAGCATATTGAATATCCATAGGTGTCTGAGGTAACCAAGGATATCTAAACCAAAATTCTGAGGGAAGGTGAAGAAAAGAAGGCCGAAATGCAAGGAAGGATAAATTCTTTTAATGGTGCTTTCTAAGGTATGTTATTTACAGGTCATCTCACCATTTTCACTATAAAAAAATTTCTATTATGATTTAGACCATGAAATTGCTATGTCGTTGAGAAAAAATATCCAAGTATCTATGGTAAACAATTAATATTGTGGGGCATTGTATTTGTGGAGTTACGCTCAGTGGAAAATAGGGTTTGTGGTTAGTCCTGAAACTAGTAAAAAACAAGTGTTTCGAGTAAACACGTCATAAATTCTTCATAAAATATCCAAATTCAGTGAAACCAAATGTTTTAGTTAGGGTACAATATTTATTATTCTTTGTAACATTTTCATATCAATTCAACAAATATTCTGTGCAGGGCAGGCTCTAAAGGTCGTTATCTAGAATAAGACAAAATTTAACAAGGTATGTCATTTTTTCTATAACTCCTTTTAAGAGAGGTTCCAAGTAGTGACACCTTGATGAATTGCATAAATCACACTGAATAAAATTGTGTATCAGTTTCAGATATTTATACATTACAGGTAAAAAGTTATGATTACTTCAAGTTAGGGTTGTTGACTAATCCAAAACAAGGCATGTGAGACTAAAGAAAAGTTTGATGAAAATGCTAGTATCTTGTTGTTGAAGTTAAGGAAGGTTTGACGGAATATGATCATATACACCAGGTCTATTACAGATCTACAAATCAGATTTGGATGATGAAATTGATAAGGGATTTTGGTTGTGGTACATGTTGAGTACATGGTTGAGACAAGTAGTTGATGATTTGGCACACACATGAGGTGTATAGTTGATGATGTTGGTACATATTGATGAGTTATAGTTGATGAGTAGTTGACACATGATTGGTACATACTTGGTACATGGTTGGATGCACTTGTTTATGTTACAGGTTGATTACAAGTTATTTGGTACAGGTTGGTGCATGGTTGATGCACTTGTTTATGGTACAGGTTGATTACAGGTTGATGTACATGTTGATGCATAGTTCAAATTTATTGGTATAGGTTTACAATGGTATATCTCATAGTGACAAGTTGACAGTGGTTCCATCATTCCACTTCTACTTCAGGGTGGCAAGATGGGGCAAGGACAGGTGGTTGTAGCCACCTTTTGGTTGTAGCCAAAGAACATAGGGGGTTGTAGCCTCCTTTTGGTTGTATCCAGAGAATTGGGGAGTTGGAGCTTCCCTCAGGTTGTAGCCTGAGAAACTAGAGGTTTGTAGCCTCCTTCCAGTTGCAGCTAGAAAACAAAGGAAGTTGGTGCTTCCAATGAATGTAATTCTTTGAGACATATAAGAAAAATCATTATGTGGTTTTCTCCTGATTTGGGTTTCCACGTAAAACACTGGTGTATTATGTATGTGTATGTTTGTTCATTTGTTCATTGCTTATTTACTCTGCAACTATTGGATGATAATGCTTAATTGATATAACACTTGGATTATATGGTTAAAAAAGATTAAATTGCTCTATTATTGATTCACCCACCCTCTCAGTTATCCAACAATAGTTTCTAGCTTGTTCTAATCATTGAATCTTCTAATTGAGTTTCTAATCGCTTCGTGTCAAGATGGTATCTAGTTTCAGATTAGAAGACAAGTTGGACGATGCTACAAGGTTTCAAAGGTATGCACTTGTATATGATATCTAATTTATATAATTTAGAAAAACATGAGTGTGTTTGTAAGAAAAAGTATTATATACCTTGTCCAAGCTGTAATCTTGGATTCAATGAATTCATAAAAACACGTGCACCCTCCATAGTAGTTGAGGGTTCAAGTTCCAGGTTTGATTAAATTGTTAAGCTTCAAATTTGGGTGATAGTTGCTAAAGTACAAATTGAGAAAGTTTTTATTGGATAAATCGGTGAATTCAGACATAAACTAATCTCCTTAGATACACCTGGATCTAGAACAAAACAAGACAAGACATGACACTTTCCCTAAGTTACTATCATTGAATTTACTACCAAAGAAGGAATGGATGCCATACCTTTAGATATCACTTCCTTATATCTTTATTGTCCTTGCTTCACTCTGGTGCTCTTGCGAGATCAAATATGCAATGAAACAAACCAACCAAAGTGAAAGCAACAATAATAGATTCAATGAAAACCTAAACATGTGATCAATGAGTCATGTAATAAAATGCTAATGATTTTATGGGAAAGAAACATGTCACCGTATTATATTAAGTAAAAGTGGAAGATACTACCAAATTTCCTTGATGTTGCAAGTTCCCTTTCAGTGGTCCTTTGTTCCAATACACACATACACTTGCTCTGAATTTTTATGAATATGGTCCACAAAAGCTTGATGGACAAATGGATACCTCAAGCATCAATTGCAATAGGATCCTTCACACAGTCTTCAACCTATTCTTTTAGCAAGTCTTTGCTTAATCTTTCTTAACCTTTTCCATGAGAAACCCATCATTATATAGGAAAATGTGAAGTGGTTAAAAGGATGAGGATGATCCCACCAAATCAAAGAATCTAGTAGGATCACAACCATATAGACACCACCTCACATTCCAGAATATTCTCCTTCTATAAACTTCATGAACTTATTCCTTTCTTTAGCCTCAAACGCCACCACACCTTGCCTATATAGCCGCCTATGGAAACCCCTCGATCCAGGTATAGAGCAGCCTGCAGAAATCAAGGATTTGTGCACTGTGTACCACTGTTAGCCTACAACATCATTCTAAAAACATTCCTTGTAGGGGAAGAACTCATTCATTTTCCTCATGTAAAAGATTGTCTTGAGAGCATGAACACATGCTTGTAAAGTCATCATCAGAGTGACCAAAATAATGTGTAACAAAAGAAGTCTTTGAAAAATTCTATTATTTCTAGGGGCAATGAATACTCGACTGCATATGAATACTATTGATATAGATTCTTAGTGTACGTGTTTGCAAGTTGAACTAACATCTCCTCTAGATAGATATTTCTTGTTTGGTCTTATTATTCTTGTTACGGGAAGGTACCCTTGTGAAATATGTTTTATTAACAATACTTGTGGAAGTTGTCATAGAAGAAGTTTATAAATATGACACAACTTCCAAATGGGAAACAATCAGAATATATAGAAACAAACTTCAAGAGACTTAGAGGAGTCAGACTCGAAGGAATTCAAGAATCAAAAGGAAACTAGAACAGGCTTGTGACACTTTGCAGAAAGCAAAGAGAGATGTAGTAGATGGAAGCATGGACTCTCTCATATGGAGGGATATTATCACATAATTCAAAAATAAGAGCATGCATATTTCTCATTTAGGCATGAATCTTGAATTAGGAGTGAGCTAATCCCCAACGATATGATCCATTAAAGAATTTTTGAGTACCATGAAGTATATGTCCATGTTCTCCATTGGAAGTAGAAACCATGATAAACAACACGTGTTCAACTTGAATCTGGAATAAGTATTCTTTGAAAATAATCCTTGAATATTATTGGTTGTCCATCTATATTTATGTTCCTATGATGGAATGTTGGATCCTTCAGGAAAGAAGGTAATGTAATCTATAGAAGATTCCATGTTCTCCAACTTTGAAGAAAAACATGAGGAAGAACATGAAGATTCCAAGAAAGAAAAAAAAAGTAAGAACAACCAATTGAACCATTTTGAATCCACTAGAAGAATTCAAGTAGAAGGAATGGAAGGAAGTTGTGATGAAGAACAATGTATGTGAGAAATTGTGAAAAATACTTAAGCATTGATAGATACAAGGAAAGACTCAGGGATAGAGGGTTATCCCAGAAGGAGGGAGAAGACTATGATGATAGATTATTTCAGTAACTAGACATACCTCTATGTGAGCCATTATATATCTTGTAGTATCCATGGGTTGGGGTTTACATCAGATGAATGTAAAGATTGTTCTTCTCAACATAGTAATTGAAGAAGAAGTGTGTGTAGAGAAAACTAAATGTTTTAAGGTATACCAGAAAGAGACCCTTGTATGCATATGGAAGAGGACCTTGTATGGATTCAAGCAAACTCGGTGCAGAGCCTCTCATGTACAATAGGAGCATAGTGAAAAATTCCTATGACAAAGGAAGTATATTGAAATGGTTATTGATAATTCTAGAATGATGGATTGCAAATCCATGGAAAACTCCCATGATGACATATCTGAATAAATTGAGATACTCTAATCTAGTAGACCCATATCTGTATTGACAATTGATTGTCTTGTTAATGTATTTGGAGAATACTTAGCTCGATATTTTCCTTGTGGGAAGTTTGAGTTATGATCTACAACTGCATGGATTTATCGAATCAGATTGGTCAGGGAGTGCAGATGATAAAACAATTTCTACTTGGATACGTTTCAGTTTGAGCTTTGACACGCTTTCATGGGCTAGTAGGAAATGAAAGTTTGTTCCACTCATCACTATAGAAGAAGATTATATTGCAGCTTGAGATCCTTGTATGGAAGCAGTGTGGATTTGTAAGTTGGTTTATGGATTGTCTGATCAAGTGTTATATTCGACCGTGATATATAGTGATGATCAAAGCTATGTGTATCTTTTAGAGAACCCAGTGTTCCATGACAGGTTAAATAAAATTGAGATCGATAATTATATTCTCCATGATAAAATCCAGAGGGGAGAAGTGGTTCTCTATTACATATCCACAGATGAGAAGATAGCAGATATTTTTGTAATTCCTCTCTCCAAGATGAAAAGTTTATGTACTTAAGGGACAAGTTAGGCTCATGGAGACAACTTCCTTATTGAAAAAGGAATTTATCACTCCTAGGTTGGGAGGGAGAAATGATATGTTATCAATTTATGGATAATCATTTTCCAGTTCCAAAAATGGTTCAGGTTGGGAATTTCCTTTCCAGTCCAGAAAGTGGTTCAAGATTTCTGACGGACAGTCATTTTCCAGTTCAAAAAATGGTCCAAATCGGACAGTCATTTTCATAATCAAAATGGTCTGATAGATTGTTGATGTACCAAAGACAATGATTACCCTTGTGGCCAGTGTGGGGGCATGTTCTAGGACAATCATTCTTCTTGGAAGTCACTTTGAGTAGTGGTCAAGTAGAATGGTATGCCTCCTCGAGAATTCATTCTTTCAAAGTTCAGAGTTGTGAGAAGTTTCGAAGAATGCTATGGAAAGTCATTCCCTAGGGTAGACTCATTCTCCCTAGGTTGCATTATGATTAGTGCTAGAGTAATGGACTAGTTAGGTGAATGGTCCAGGTTTAGAAATCAGGGACAAAAATTCCCTAGGGAAGACTCTTTCTCTCCAGTTTGCACTATGATTAGTGTTGAAGGAATGGACTAGTTAGTTGAATGGTCTAGGATCATAAATCAGGGACAATTATTCTTCTATGCTTGGGAAGAATAGTCTAGAAATACCATGGATGATGTTTTACTTTTTGAGGGCATATGCTCTTCCATATATCACATATGTGAGTGGAATAATGTCCCAGATGACTTAGTTTGTATCATGATATTGTCTATGAAGTTTGATATCAGATGATATGATTGTTGTGGAGACTCTATGTCTATGGACAATAGTTGTATGCTATTGTGGTGGATGTGATCCACTGGTAGTGACTGTTTGTCATTGGTTATGATCTAGATTTATGAGTGGAATGAAATGAATAACATAATGAATACAATAACATAGAGATACAAAGAACAACAACATATATCGAGTGAACAATAACTTCTATTGAATAATTAAAATAGGTTGAAACTGTATAACTTCAGAACTAAAAACGATTTGCTCTAATGGTGGTAGTTATCTCTGAGAAAAGATGTAGTTTCTATGTGCATATGTCTAAGTAGAATGATGTAGTTGCTATGTGCATCTGTCTGAGTAGAATGATTAGAATGATTGCAAGGTGACCATGTGCCAAAGTGTTAAGTTATCAAAGTGTACGAAGAAGAGTTGAAGAAAGTGATGACATCAAGGCCTTAGTGTCACATCGACGTAAGTAGCCACATCAGCATCACGTGAATACCATGAAAAATCCACATGGGAATCGTTTAAGAAACCATGTCATATTGGAGTGGCATACACCAACGACCATGATAGAGAGACATGGTTGGTCAAAGTAAAGGTATCAAAGAATATTCTCTCTCGAATTCACTCCTATCAGAGTGAAATAGTTTAGCCTTTTATTAACACTATAAAGAAAAAGAATCAAAGAATATTCCATTGAGCCTTGATTTACATGATGAAAAATATTTCCACTCATTTCGATCAATGGTTGAGATCTATTTAGAGTGAAATAGATCAATGGCTTTGAAAAGGACATGTGGCAGTTTGCAAAGACACATGATGAGTTGAAATCAATGATTCTGAAGTAGAAACATGGTAGTGGGATCCATAGTTGTGAGTGAGACACATGGAGTACACATGGAAAATATGTATAAGTCATCCGAAAAAAAACCTAGCATAGTGGAAATGAAGGCTAACAAGCATGACCATAGATCTTGAATGATCGACAGTGGAGGTTCTTTGGTCATTTGGAGTCCACTTTTTATCATGCATTCAAGTTCTTTTTAAATACACATTTTATTCCAATGGGATTTCTTCCAGTTAGAAACTCCACTAGATCCCAAGCCTCATTATTATCCAAGGATGCCATTTCTTCAACCATGGCCTTTTTCCAGAGTTTTCCATCCTTTGAATCCACTGCCTCCCTAACAGTTCTAGGATCATCATCAGTAATAGACAAAGCAAAATTTGAACGAAAATCAGATGGAGTATACCTTTCTGGTAAACTATTTTCCCACACTTATCTCCTTAATACTAGAGTATGAGGATCTTCTTATTCTTATGATTCATGTTCTTCTGTAGAGTTTGATTCATCATCCTTTGTCTCAAACTTTATTTTTGATGGTTATTCCTTACTTGGTAGGACTTCCTGTTTGAAAACATCCTTCATTTCTCTAAATACCACATCTAGGCTATACACGACATTCTTAGTTTTTGGGTTCCAAATCTTATAACCTTTGATACCATCTTTATACCCAATAAAGATACAATTTTCAACCTTCTTATATGTCTTACTCATGTTTTCCTTTAGAACATGAACATAGGCCTCAGAGCCAAATACCTTGAGATGTGTGAGAGAAGGTTTCTTACCAGTCCATACCACTTGTGGGGTTGTTTCATCCAGTGCTGATGAGGGTGATATGTTGACCATGTAACATGTGGTCCCCACTACCTTTGTGTTGTAGGAAAATATCCCTACGGATAGGTAGATCTCCTCTTGAGAGCTAGACTTTTAACTCTTAAGACAAAAGATGATTAACATGGACACTGACTTCCTTTTAGATCTAGATAAAATAATGTGTGAGGAGGAAGGAGAAAATAAGTACCTTTTTACCTTTGTTTGTCCCTGCACAGTCCAAGTTGAGCTCTAATTGTAAACTCCTCAATAATCCTATAGACAAAAAAAGATACAACCAGCTTCCTACTCTATTGAGAATAGCTCAAAATAGATCTATCTATTAGAGACAAATTCATGTGAGATCAAACACAAACTTGAAAGAAACAGGCCAAGCATATTTTATTAATGAGAACAACAATGAATAAAACTTACAACCATGGATGTGAATGTAGCAGCTTCATCAAGTTCCCCTTATTCAAACCCTTTCTTAAACATTCCACATATAGAATGTTGATGCTCCAAATGCCATGCCACTCATGAGATCATAAGTTTGGTATAATTATCAATCTCCATTTTCCCTCCTCCATGGAAATCCCTCATTATATAAGATTTGGAGACTTAACCACCATTGAGAGAATCTCTCATCAGATCCACTAAGAAAGGGATCTCTAAGATATTTAGGGAGAAAATATCTCTTAAGGATTTTGGGGAGGAAATATCTCTCAAGGATTTTAAGGAG
>JZKD02S1675752.1:103279-155885 GCA_000966675.3 Picea glauca
CAAAAACCAATCCAAATAACTTCACAAACCATTCACAAAGACTGGGTAAAGACTTCCACAAAACAAGTTGCAAAAAACTAATGAGAAAAAGGCAGAAAAACCTCAAGAAGGAGACTAGCGCTCCCCCAAAAGGGTACACATAGAGTTATAACACTCCCTGAAGCACTATAGGAGATATTTGATGATATACTAGCACTCCTATATGGCCTACAGGGGGGCGTTGGTCCTCCTAGAAGCTCAAAAAAAGAGCCAAACAATTGCAAAAAATTCACCCAAAATGCATAAAAATTGGTGAAAATGTAAGTGAAGATGAGAGAAGGCTAATGGATCATAAACAAACAGAAAACATGATCTGATATGTGGTAAAAGGGAAGGTAAAAACCAAGGAAATATAATAGGATTCCTTCCCCAGTGGAGTCACCAATTTATGTTGTAGGAAAATCTCCCTGCGGACAGGTAGATCTCCTCTTGAGAGCTAGACTCTTAACTCTTAAGATAGAAGATGCTTAACATGGAAACTAACTTCCTTTTAGATCTATATAAACTAATGTGTGAGGAAGAAGGAGAAAATAAGTACCTTTTTACTGTTGTTTGTCCCTACATAGTCCGAGTTGAGATCTAATCGTAAACTCCTTGATAAGCTTGTAGACAAATAAAGATACAACCAACTTCCTACTCTATTGGGATTAGCTCGAAATATATCTATCTATTAGAGACAAATTCATGTGATATCAAACACAGACTTGAAAGAAGCAGGCCAATCATATTATATTAATGATCACAACAATTAAGAAAACTTACAACCATAGATGTGAATGCAGCAACTTCATCAAGTTCTCCTTGTCCAAACCCTTTCTTAAACAATCCACGCATGGAATGTTGATGCTCCAAATGACATACCACTCATGAGATCATAAGTTTGGTATAATTCTCAATCTCCATTTTCCCTCCTCCATGTAAATCCCTCATTATATAAGATTTGGAGACTTAACCACCATGGAGAGAATCTCTCATCAGATCCACTAAGAAAGGGATCTCTAAGATATTTAGGGAGAAAATATCTCTTAAGGATTTTGGGGACGAAATATCTCTCAAGAATTTTAAGGAGAAAATATTTCAACCATCCATGAGATCCTCCACCTTCCCTAAAAAATAGGAAAACAAATGTGAGGTGGATCCTCACACTTAATTACTTTCTTTTTCATGAATATTAATAACAATTCATGTGCACTTGATTCTCACACTTAATCCATTTCTTTTCCACGAATATTAATAATAATTCATGTGTACTTGGTATTTTGGCCTTCATGTAATATATCCCTCCTCCACATTGACTAGGGATTGTGACATAGGCTATTCCATGGTGTCAAGGTGTACGAGACACTTATATGACACTTTACGACACTTAGGGTGAAGTACCTAGGTGTGAAAATTTCATGTGTAACACTTTGCCCAAAATTATTTCCCTAACCCGACACCACTGAGCCAACACCTTTCTTTTTTCATCAATGTCATGGTCGTCCTTTCTGCATCTCCATTATGTTGAGGTGTATATGGAGTAGTCTTTTTCCTTTCTATACCGTAATTATTACATAATTCTTCAAATTCATTCCCACATAGCTCTCCACCATTATCTTTCCTCAACACCTTAATTATTTTCTTTGTTTGATTCTCAACAAGAGACTTAAACTCTTTAAACCTATCAAATACTTCATGTTTCTTCCTGAGGAAATATATCCAAGTATTCCTCGAGAAGTCATTTATAAATGAGACATATTACACATATTTTCTGAATGATGGAACTGACACATATCCAAACACATCACTTTGCACTAGCTGTGAAATTCCTTCTTCCCTCATTGCACGAGAGGGGAAACTTACCTAATTCTTATTCCCATATACACAATGTTCCTAGAAATCAAAATCAAGATAACCTTTAAACATACCTTTACCGTGTAGTAGTCAAATACCCTTCTCCCTTATATACCCTAATCTTTGATGCCTCATCATAACCTTTTTTCCAGAGATTGTAGGAGTTTTTTCTTATTTTTCTCCAATATCAGGAACAATGGAACTAATTGCATCCATTACTAATAGTTCTTCCTTGAATCTTATACATTCCAACATGAACTCCCTTCAGCAACACCATTTCTCCTTGAACCATCCTACATGTTTCTTTTTCAAATACCGTGTTTATCCTTGCATCGTCCATTTTTCTTACATAAATGAAATTTCTCACCGATTTTAGGATGTGCATAACACTAGGCAGTGTTATAATCCTTTCACATATGAGCCTCAATTTGACTTTTCCTTTTCCTATGATTCTGGTTGTTGATTCGTCATCTAGGAAAACATTACCTCCATCATACCTTTCATATTCACATAACCACTCCCTATGGGGATTCATATTATATGATGCACCTGAGTCAACTAGCCATGCTTCATGATATACATGTGTTATTGAAGAATCCAAGTACACATCCCCTCCTTCTTCCTTGGAGGTCTTTTTTTCCATAGAAGGAGCTTCTTCATATCCCTTCTTTTTCTCAACTTTGGATCTGCACTGATTCTTGTAGTGCCCTTCTTTTCCACATCTCCATCACTCCTTTACAAACTTTTCGGGATATTTATATCTACCCTTAGACTTTGATCTTCCACTTTAGGACTTAGATCTATTTCTTTCCTAGGAGCATCCTCTTGCAAATAATTCATTTGTGTTATTTCCTTCCATGTTCTTTTCTCTCATCTACTTCGATAATAAGGATAAGACCACATCATCAAAACTCAAGTTAGTTGTATTACTAACTATGGCCACAACCAGAATTTCCCACGAGTCTGGTAAAGAGCACAACAAACTAATACACATATCTTCATATAAAATTTTAATCTTAGTAGATAACAACTAACTTACCACAGTGTTGAAGTCGTTCAGATGCTCTGTCACAAAGTCTCCATACCTCATCCTCAAGTTATATATTTTTCTTCACAGAAACAATTTTTTTACCAAGGACTTAGACTAATACAAGTTCCTCAACTTAACCCATAACTCCTTGGCTATAGCTTTCTCTGACACATTCAATAATATTAAATCTGAGAGACACAATTGGATTATTCTCTTCTCCTTCCGATTTAACTTTTTTGAGTCATTTTTTGAAGTTCCTGTAGGTGCAGTACCTGGATCCACCACAATCCACTAATCTCTGTCCACCAATAGATATTCGATCTTGAGCTTCCACATCTCAACAAATTTCCCATTAAAATTCTCCATCTCCATTTTCGAACTTCTCACCATTTCTCTTCACCTAAAGAATCAATACCATAGATCTCCCACTGTAACAAGGTTTATCATAGTCCCGATCCAAACACGGATTGAGCCAAACCCATGACCACAAAGGCATCCCCCTAAAGCCATTAATTTCTCTAATACCAAATGTATATTTTAACCTTGTACAATATTTTACTGCATACATATTTTCAATAAAAGAACATAAAAGATACAATGGAAAATACACACATTACATAGATATTTTTTCCTTGGAAACCCAAATGGGGAAAACCCACATATTCTATATTCATTCATCATCATACATTGTTTACAATACAATATAAATATAGGATCCAACGACATCCAAAACCATAAACCAATGAACAGGATTAGTCAACAACCCTAATTCCTTAACCGGAAATAGAAAACCATCGAAAAAAATGATGCGCTGAAAAACCGCCCAACAATGGACATGAAAATCAAGGTGACATGAAAAATGAGGAAACAAATGTGACATATTTCTCAAGGGAAAAAAAAATCTTTAAAATAATATAACACATACCCAACAGGTTGTTGAGTGATAAGGCCTCAAGGGTCTGATCGGCCTCATGGTCCCAACAAATATAACCACAGATAGATGGTGGCAATTAAATGGAAATCTTGATCAGATGATGGATGAGTGTTGAGGTCTCGAGTGCCCGATAGGCACCCAAAGAGATAAGGGTAAAGAATCAATCATGACCGCAGATTCATAGGATGGAGACCTTGTTTATGTGTCTAAAGGTTTGGATGACTAAGATTATATCGGAAGAGATTGTAACTATCAAATCAAAATGTATAGCCAATCATGACTGTCAACTATAATTCCCAAAGTATGTGTTTGTATATTATTAATGGATAGAAAATATTAGATATCTATCTATATCAACGTCCAACATCAAATTTAATTCAAATTATGACTTTTAGAGTTAAGTATTCATAGCCATAACATTGAAATAGAAATATTCTCCAAAATAATAGTATTGAAATAGAATATTTTTCAATAACCCTCTTATTAGAGACGTGAAACTTACCCAATCTTATGAACACCAATGGATCAACTCTGAAGATATCAAAAATGGAATATTCCTTCATGCTTCATCCATAGGTTCTCATGTGTCAAAGTACCAAGTCATCAAAGTGCACGAACAAGAGTTGAAGCAAGAGATGACATTAAAATGATGTCAGTGCCACATCAGCGTAAGTAGGCATGAGTTGTCATCGAAAAATTTCTCAGACAATGGATGAAGAAACAACCAACATAGATATGACATACTTCCAAAATTTACAGATCCTATTTTAGCAAGGTTATCAAAACTATATAAAAGATCCATGATTTTTTGTGCATTCCCACCAAAGTAAACATGCACACATCCGTGTGGGTAAGAAAAGTGACAAATTCACACTCTCTGAATCCTTCACAAATTTCTCTGGAGAAACCACATGGATGTGAAAATGACGCATTTATGAATTTGATATGGCCTAAATCACTTCCATAAAAGACCCCAAGATAGACCCAAAATATCACCTTGGGATGAATGAAAGGATGGGATGTACCTCAAAGGGCCTCCCATTCAAACTTGGAACAAGTTATGAAATATCGTGTTATGGTTCTATAAATATATGTCCATTGTATGTTAAAAGGAATAAGTTCACTATATTGTTATGATTCCCAATTAATCTTAGAGAAACCATTTGTTCTATTCAGAATAGTTTGAGCAGGCATTGAATAAGGAAGGAATTCCACCTCTTTTCCTTTCAATTTGTGTTCATGGCTATAGGTTATTTTTGTTTACATTTTTTTTTATTTCATTTTGTTTCATTTCATTTTGAAAAGTAAAAATAAAAGATCATATAGGTTAGGGCATATGAGTTAGGTTTCATTACATAGTTTTTGTTCTTTATTATAGCTATAGGATACATTAGCTTGAAGTTACTAAATACCATTTTAGTTCAAATTTTCATATCAGCCTTAGTGAAAATAAAAAATCCACTTAGTACCCCATGTTTTTATTTCCAATAGGGCTTGTCCTTGCAAATTTGAGAGTGTATTTTGAAAAAAGGCTTGTTGTTCTAAATTTATGAATTTTCATGCAACATTTTTTTCTATTTATCAGGAGAAAATTCAACACATAGTATTTTGATTAGGTTTATTGCATAGTTATATTTTTATTTAAGGCACTTTCTTTTCAAAATAATTTATTTTCATCATTTTACTTTCATTCCCAAATTCCCGAAAAGAATCCTAGCTGTCGATCAGGAAGGGTACATGTGGAGGAAGGAGAAACCTATCAGTGTTTTGACATCAGGAAATACAAGGAGTTATGACGTGTGGATGACCAAAGGAAATCACCAAAGCCATAAAATAAGAAATATGAACCATCCATCTATCAGAGTGTGAGTTCCATCGATATATCACTTGGGCATATTCGTTGATTCAGCGATTTGGGATATTTGTGGAAAAGCATTGTGGAAAAAATCATCAAAGCCCGGAGTGAAAAAGAGGCATAGATATGTCAATCCATTAGTGGAATAGGAGTCATTCAATTTTCCATTTTTGGTTCTCAACACTTTTCGAGTGTTGTTTGTGTTGGATATGGTTCAAAATCGTTGAAGCTCGAATCCCCAGGGAAAATTTTGAACCATTTATCTAGACCGTTAGTTTGCAGAGGATTGTAGACCATTGATCCCGCATTTTCGATGTTCAAAGGTTTTGGAAGGTGGTGAAGGTTGAAACCTGCAGAGAAATAAGTTCCAAAAACATTTGAATCATTGCCTATTGGTTAGTGCTTGATCACATCCCCCTATCACCTGAGGAGATGGTCGGAGAAAAGGGGCTAAGTCTGAAATTCGTTTGAAAAAGAAAAGGGGCTTAGTGTGAGCCATAGGTTTATTCTTGGACCTGCACATGGAAAATTAAGGACCTTTGTTTGATAATGGGGGATCAGAAAGTCTCGAAGGGTTGATTCAGCTCTTGATTTTAATGGTCCTTAGACCGGGAGGTCAAGCAGGCCCCAAGAGTGGGAGGGGGTCCGCATCATGTGGTAAGATATCCTGATCTTATTTATAGACAGCAGGCATGAGAGGATGGAGACAGAGAATTGATGTTATGTGAATGTTGTCACAAGGTGTGTAGTAGTCAGTAGACATCTAGGAGGGATGTAGGATAAAGATAGTGGTACTCTTAGTTGCAGAGTAGGCGAAGTAGAGAACCAAGTGATATGAAAGAGAAGAAATACTTGTGTTCTTGCGAGAAGAGGTGAAAAATGGCTACTGAAGTCGAGAAGCAGGGTCAGAGAAAGGACCTTAAATAGATGAGCATATGGAAATGGACCAGGAGCTCAAAGAGGTTCAAGAAGAACTCGAAAAATTGATGTTGAATATGCAATAGGAAGTGAGAGGAAGCTGAAGGTATGAATGGCCCTTGAAGAGAAAAACAAGGTATCATGTCCAGTAGTTGGTCTCAAGAAGGCAACGGCATGTGTTGAGGAGGTGGTTGAGGCATGCTGAAAACCTTATTTCTACAGAGGAGGAGATGGTTTGTGTTTGCGATCCATAGGCTGGAAGGAACCTTAGTGATGAGAAAGTGAGATTAGTCAAAAATTTCATAGACTTCCAAGAGGGAAGGAGTGAAACCTCATGTTTCCAGGTGGACAAGGAGGATGATGTGAGACTATCAAAAAGTCTCGGGAACTCAGAGGTGAGTTTGGATCAACAAGAAGTGCTGACATGAGAGGAGGAGGATCAAATATGTGTCCTGATCATTGGAGGAATCAGTATATCACTGCCAAACATCCCAGCAGAGGCTATCACACATGTCAAAAGTGGAGAGGAAACACATCCAGGAGAGACTGTCATATAGGAGACTGGGAAGACATGAAAATCTTCCCAAGATATGGAAGAATAAGAAGAGCATTCAACAAAATTGCTCAAAAATTTTAGCAAGGGATATGAACAGAAGGTCATTGTAGAAATGGAACCTACGGCAGAGGAGAGAGAAGAAGACAACATGGATTTTGTTGATATGTATGAGGAATTGGAGGCCTTGACATAAATAAAATTGTCAGAGGAGATAACTGAGGAGCATTGTCAGGCTGCTAAATTGAAGATTTAAATGACCTGAAACACTAAATTGTCAAAACGGGGTTGGTAAACTTTGAGCTGCTACACTGTATGTGCGGGTAAGGCTCTAATCTCTATCTGAATGCTATCCTTAGAAGAAAACACAAACTCAATCTGAGAACTTGAATCTTAATGACTATCTTGAAACTTAGCATTTCCTATTTAAGTCATCAACAGAAAACAGTCCTATGCTTAAATGCTGGTGCTTCTACTTTTAATGTGATTTCACAATATTATTCCACCACTTCTTTTAATCATCTATCATCATCATTTCTATTCAATCCACGACAGAAAGAGTGTTTCCTAAAATGCATTTAATCTGGACATTATAAATGAATCTAAATCTATCTACAGGAAAACAGAGAAATATCCTACTTACCCTACTGGTACCGGAAGCTTCCTCTAGTTCAATTGCAATCTGACGAACCTAACAGAGCAAAGTAGCCTAACTTATCTAACAAAGCAGAGTGACTAACTATCCTAACCAAAACAAAGTATATTCAAGCTCGCGTTCACTGTAATCTTCGTTCAAATTGGAAAYTGRGAACADAGCTATTCTAATTCACGCTTCMAATCCTACAGGAATCAATCATGCRTTCAATACTCATCAYTGTGGAAGATATTACTRTGCTGAAGAATAATCAATCAATATTCTGAACAGTTAATTCCAAGGCTCAATAAACTAACATGCAGGCAATTACTACGCTACTGAAATAACCTAAATTTAATGCAAGAACAACAGCGACTTGCACCTGTTTGGCGGGCCCAACCAAAAGGTACAAACGCCGAAGGAAACAACCAGAACTACTCAATCATGCTACACAAACATGATGTAAACTTCACACTCCATTAACTCAGAAGAAAATACTCAAATCGTATAACAGTCAAGTAACATAACGCAACAATAGTTTATATTCAGAAATGTGTGTTCATAACATAACATAATCCAACCGTCTCTTAGGAGTGATCTTCTGTTTATATCTAGATCCTTCCCCATAACAGTCTAAAGAAAAATACATAAAGACAAATGGATCCCCGATCCAAAAATAGCTTGGAATCAAGTTTAAAACAGTCTTCACATCTTCGTGACACGTAGTGTCACGAAGTGTGAACGATGAAGAATTAACGACTTAGTTTTATCATTATGCCTTTAATCATCCTGTGAGTGATAACTCCATCTGTCATGTGAATCTCTCTGTCTCCCATTCTGACCATAACGCACAGATCTTGAGCAGCTTCATTGGTATCTCCATGGGGTACGAGTTGGTACCTGGTACTGGCAATCCTGTTCCAAAAATAGAAGTGGTACCTAACCTAAGCGACATTAGTTTCAATATCAATTTAAAGCATCAAAATGCATAAAAATAGCTTGAAATGTAAAGATACCTTAAGTAGCCCCATTGAGTGGTAGGGAGATGTCAATTATGTCAAAACAATGCCAAAAGGGGTGGTACTGGGTATAGAAATGGAGGTCTTTGGAATATAATATAGGCAAAAACATGATCAAAACTGGAGACCAACAAGCATCTCAGTAAAATTGCTATAGAAATGGAATCTGTAATGGAGTGGCAAGATAATGCCATAGGAGATGAAATCAGCATGGGATATCATGATGATCTGCCCATTGATATGTGTGAATAATTGGAGGCCCTAAAGGAAAGGGTAGTGTCACAGAGCTAGCGCATCCAACAAGTTAATGTGGAAATTAATGAACAAGAGATGAAATAGAGGATATTGCATGGTAGAATCCAGCCTGTAAACCAACTGGAAAATGATATTGATGCTAGAAGAAAAAAATAAGGAAGCCAATAGTAGAGAGAGGTGGAACAGAGGATAACCTGCACAAGAAACATAACAACAACAACAACATCAACAAGGAAGAGGAGCAGATGGACATCTCCAAATTCAAATATAGGACCCAGGAGGATCTCAACGGCAACAACAGGGGAGCCATGAGCATGAGATCATGATTTTTTAATCATGGGAGTATGATGCAGAAGCATCTCTCCACCTCATCAAGTGCCAACAAGCCAGTGAATGAGCGCACTTGGAGGAAAATATTTCAAGGGAAGAGAGGTGTCGGCCCTCTCATTTTGAACCTAATTTAAAAATTTTAATGTAATTAAATGGAATTAAATGTTGTAAGGCTCAAAGAAAGTTGATCCATGCGCCTTTGTATAGGTTGCATGTGAATTCACCTTAAATGGATGATAGTAAGACAATATTAGCTCTGATTTGGACTAGATGTCCATTAAATGTAATTGAATACAATTCAATGCAAGTAGGTAGTTGAAGGGAAGGCTCGAGGAGCCTCTCTTATGTTAAAATATCCTATTTTGTAAATTCAATTAGTTATTTTTTGGTGATATAATTGAGAGATATCAAGAGAGGAGAGGAGAAGAGTTGAGACTCAGTCGCAATCCAGCCTTGTAAACATTGTATAGATCATTCATGATTAATACAAAACGATTTTTTCCTACATATGAGGTTTTTGTATTTTTATGTGTGGTGAATGTTTATTCTTTGAATGTTTTCTGTGTTTATTTATGTATGTTGTATATGTGAAAGTAGGTCACACTTGCAGGTTTAAATATACTTCTCTGTCTTTGTGAATTTCTAGGTAGTTCTGGGCTCTTAGGCTTGTGCAAGGAGTGCACACCATAGTTATAGAAAACTCTATGAAGCCAGTGCAAGGAGTGCACTAGAACTCTCTTTCGAGTTCAAAGAAGAGTGTGCTAGGTGGGAACACCAGAGAAATTTATTAATATTAGAAGGAAAACGTGTTCAAGGAGTGCACATCAAAGTCGTTGAACACTCTGAAGAATACATACCATAGTTACTGAATACTCTGAGGGTTCTACAAGGAGTGCATTGAGTGATCGCAATGAATGTGCGAGAAATCTATTTTGAGTTATGGGACAAGGTGGTAAAGAGGGAAAACCTAGAGGTTAATACTCATATGAGAGTCAAGTGCAAGCCTTCATAAAGAGCACAAGGAGTGCATGAGTGAATTCTCATAATTCAGGACTCAAAGGGTGGAGTTGTGAAAGGAATGAACAAAGCCAACACCCTGCTAAAGTGTTGGTAAAGGCTTTGGAGGAGAAGAGAACATAAGTTCTAAGAGGTCTGAAGAAATCATTTGGAGATAACAAAGGGTCGAGACCCTTACAAGTTTGAGAAAGTTCAAGCTCAGGAGAGATAGTGCAAATGTGTACAGAAGCTCTACAAGATGTTCAAAGACTGCAAATAGTCTAATACCTAGACTGTGAGGGAAGCACAAGGTGAGCGCAAGAGGACTTATTCCAAATTCAAGAGCTTAATAGGATCCATGTATTTGTAACACAAGCATAGTCCACTAAAACAACCTGGCATGAGATAAAAATTCAAAGGTTCGAGCCCCTTTTAATTTTAAAAAATTTCAAGCTCAAGAGGTGCAGTGTAAAAAACCTTCATTAGAAGGAAAGTGAAGAAAGAGGAGGAAGAATATATAGAATAAATTGATATAATATGGTGATATAGGTGGATATTGGTGGCCACCCACCTTTTCCAATTGTCTCAAAACAGTTTTCTGATAATTTTGGCAATTTACTATTTTTAGCAGTTTTAACTTCCAGGGCCATTTTGAGGGCCTAAATGAAGGATTTTCAGGATAGAGCTTCTCAATGATAGATGAATCAATGATTGATCTGACAAAATGAATCTCCTCGACAATACCTTTCCAATGGGCTATCATACGCCTAAAACATATATCATATGCAAAAGTTACAACCCCGGGAAGTTGGTGTACTAACTTACCTCGACGGAGCCCACATGGCTTTTGGTGCTTCATCTCCTGGGGTTAGATTTTTGGATGGCTAGGGGTTTTGGAATTCCGGTTTATTATAAAAATTCCTTCATAGCCTCATTCTAATCATCTTCGTGCGAATGAAAAAAACCATCACATCTCTTCTCATAGATAAGCCACCACCATTCCAACAAGCTTGTTTTCGCTGCATTTTACAGTTTTAGATTATTTCCTTATTGAATAGAAAACCATTTTTATTGTATATTTGTTATTTTGTTTTAATCACATGTTAATAATCTGTAGTCATTTTGTTCTTCTCATAAAATTTGGATCAGTGCTATCAGAGCGGTCTGCTCCTTGTCGTCTTAATGCATGTCCCCAATGAGGTCGGAGTACAAAGAGTTGGGTCTTGAGCTTGTTTCTCTTGAGGAAAAAATATCTCGCACGCCTAAGCAACCTCTCATGGTAGGAGAAAATAAATATGATGGGACAGGAAATCCTTTCAAACTGTTGATTTTGGAATCCCTCACACAATAAAGGAACAAGATGATGGATAGCTTCGCACAAATCCTTCAGCGGCTACCAACAGGTGATGCATCTTCCTCCAGAAGAGGCAACACCCCCTTCAAGGTAAAAATAAACTTCGATATCACTATATTTCAAGGTCATATAGACGCAAATGTTGTAGACAAGTGGTTGAATCTACTAGAAGGGTATTTTTGTGTCCATAACTTTTCGAATAGAGAAAAGATTACTTTTTTGCTCCTAAAAGTCGTTCTCCATGTCAAAGATTGGTGGGAAAATTTATTTGAGAAAACGAAATAGAGGAACCCTTAATATTTACAGTCACATCCACGTGGGAATCCTTCAAGGATGCTATTAAGGAAATATAATACCCTGTCGGAAGTTATGATGACTTGTATACCAAATGGACTACACTGCAGGAAGAAAGAGACCAAGCAGTGCCAGATTTCATAAATATCTTTCACACCTTGTGCACCAAGATGGGTATCAAATATTCAAAGTGACATATGGTGCTCAAGCATTGTGGCGCTCTGCATCAATACATCTAGACCAAAATGGAATTTTTGGACATCTCATCCTTGGGTGTGGCCTATCGAGATGCCATCAAAATAGAGTAGAAGCTCAAACAAAAGACGTGGCAATTTGGGCTTGGGAACCCCTCACAACAAAATCCAGGAAAGGGCGGCCCCAACCAACAGAAAAAAGGACAAAGAAAATATGGATAGTATCAGGACAACCAGTCTAAGTCGCAAGAAAATAAGGACACCGGAAAGACAAAGAAAGATACTAAGAAGTGGTGTGAATTCCATAAGATCCCTTGATCATCGGTGTTATGCCAAATTGAAATCCTATGAATTAGATGCGGGTTCAAAATATGAGCCAGAAATAGAAAGGGGAAGAGGGATCATTGATACAGAACCCAGTTCCACCATTACTACCACCAAGCTCCATCCTGGTGAAGTAGACGAGCCAGAAGAAGGAGAACTCCTCTTCCATTCACAGATGTGGGTAAAATGCACCCTGCTTCACTTCATCATGGATAGCAGTAGCCAGAACAACCTCATCTCAGTAGAGATCATCAAGCGGTTGGCCCTACCGATAACACCACACCCACAAACCTACCCCATTGGATGGCTCCACCAAGGAAGCGATCTCCGCGTCAGCCAATAGTGTCGACTATCGTACGACATCAATCCCTTCAAAGACAAGTTATTGTGTGATGTTTATTCTCTCTAAGTTTGTTATTTTCTTCTGGGCCAACCTTATTTATGGAAATTTCATGTTGTATATGAGTCTAGGCCTCCTAGTGTTATTATTACTTTGAACAAGAAATTGTACAAGATACCCGAGGCAGTCCTACCTAGTGTTATTTCCTTGATGCCTGCTAAGAAATGCAGGAAGGTCATATCTTAGATGGGGAAGTTTTTCTTCTTCATGATTCACTCTCAAAATAAGATAAAGATCACAGCCACATCCAAGGTCTCTGCGGCCGACCTCTCCACACAGTAGAAGAAAGTAGATAAAGTCGTGGAAGAATACTCAGATATCTTCTCCTCACCTATCGGGGTACCTCTGCACTCCTAGGTCAAGAACCCCATTGATCTGACCCACGACGCACCATTGTCCAATGGACCAGTCTATCATCACCCTCTGTTAGAGAATGAGGAGATCAAGTGATAGATCCAATAACTACTCAACAAGGGGCACATCCATTGTAGATCATCACCTTGCGGGAGCCCAATCATGTTGGTATGGAAGAAAGATGGAACCTGGTGACGCATTAATTACCGGGCTCTGAATAAAATCACAGTAAAAAACTAGTACCTGATTGATGACCTCCTTGATCAACTCATGGGGGCCAAATACTTCAGTAAGATTGATTTGAATTTTGGCTACCTCAAGGTCACAATAGAACAAACAGATGTATGGAAAACCACCTTCAAGTCAAAGGAAGGCCTTTTATAATGCTTGTTCATGCCCTTTGGTTTGACAAATGCTCTAGCCACTTTCATGAGGATGATGGAAGTTATCCTGCGACCATTCACCAATGCTTTTGTAGTGGTGTATCTGGATGACATTCTCATTTACAACAAGACTTGGGTCGAACACTTGTTGCATATTCAATAGGTTCTGCACACTCTGTGGTAGCACAAGATATATTCCAAATTGAAAAAATCCTCCTTCAGCATGGACAAACTCCATTACATAGGCTAAATAATTGATTAGCATGGCATACATGTGGATCCAGCCAAGATCCACGTCATTTGTGACTGGCCAGCCCCAACCACACTCGCCAAGATTAGGAGCTTCAGAGCTTCTTGGGCCTTGCCAATTTCTACCACAGGTTCATGTTGGGATTCTCCCATATTGCATGGGCACTCAACCAAATACCAAGGGTGGTGGTAAGGAGAAATTATCATGGGGCTAGTCCCAAAAAAAAGCATTCGATGATTTAAAGCAGAACTTGTGCTCATCCCCAGTACTTTCACCACCATATCTGCAGCATCCCTTTGATATCGAGACATATGCTTCAAACTATGCGGTGGGCATCGTTCTTACTCAGCATGGCCACCCCATGGCCTATCATAGTGAGACACTATCATATGTTTTCCGTAAGTACCCTACTGATGAAAAATAAATTTACTCCACTGTGAAAGCCTACCTTCAGTGGAGACATTACATTATTAGGAAGGAGACAGTCATCTACACTGATCATAAGCCACTACAATTCATACAGACATAAGGAAAATTGTAGAATGATCACCATCAAAATTTGTCCACATACTTGCAGTGAATCCACCTCAACATCAAGTATAAAACCGGAAGCACCATTCACGTTGTTGATTGCCTCAACAGACTTCCAATTGTGGAACTCACCATGGTGCTAGAATCCTACGGCCATGATACCTCTGTATGGCCCCAAATATATGAGACAGACCTAGACTTCGCCACCACCTACCAAATGTTGGATGCAAATGCAGTTGTCGATAATTTCCATCTTCGGGATGGGTTGTTGTGTCGTCTACACCACATATCTATTTCGTCAAGCAAGCAAGTGAAGCTTATCTAGGAATCCCACTACATTCGGGTGGTAGGACACTTCGGCATCGAAAGGACAATGGTGATGCTACAGAAACATTTCTACTGGTCGAAACTTCGACAGGAGGTCAACAAATATATCAGGTCCTACACTACCTATGCTCTTTCCAAACCAACCACTAAGAAACAGGGCTTGTACATTCCTCTTCCTACTCCTGATAGGCCATGGGATTCCATCTCAATGGACTACATGTCGGGCCTCTTGTCCACCAAGCGGGGAAATGACTGTTTTTTTGTGGTTGTTGATCACTTTTCTAACATGGCAATTCTGGTTGCCTACAAGAAGAACATCACAACATAGGCCACTGATAAGCTCTTCTTTGAATGAGTATGGGTACATTTTGGAATCCCACAAACCATTGTTTCAAATTGGGACAATCGATTTCGCATCACATTCTAATTGAGCCTTTGGTCACTGCTAGACACCAAGCTCACCAAATCCATGACTTTCTGCCCCCAGAAAGATGGCCAAACTGAGGCTCTAAATCAAATGATTGTGCATATCCTTCACATGTATAATTCAAATCACCCTTGCACATGGGATGAGAGCCTTCCCTATGTCCAACATATCTACAACTGAGCCCTGCATAGATCAACTGGCCACATCCCCTTTTAGGTGGGGTTGGGATTCCAACCATTGGGTCCCATAGATGTTGCACTTTCCCTTCCGGTCACCTCAACTGAATCATCTCCTACTCCAACTAAAGTTGACAAATCCACCCATTTTATTGAGCAAATCCATCACATCTACCAATGGGTTCAGGATATCCTATAGAATTCCAATGGCAAGTAGAAGCAACGCCATGATCAACATCAGGTGCCACATAAGTTTTAGGTGGGCGACAAAGTTTGGTTGCACTTGCAGAAATAATGCCTTACAAGACCCCATAAAAATCTTATCCCACTCTGTTATGGGTCGTACACCATCACCAAGGCCATGGGGGATAATTCTTTTTATCTCAACATTCCTCCTTTCCTTGGCCTGCACCCAGTGTTCAACATGGATCTTCTTCGTCCTTATTTCCCACCACTATTGGCCACCTTAGACGTAGTAGAGTAGCTGAAACCAAAAAATATAAACCCTGACTGGATACAAAAAACATCCAATGATCATATTGTGCACACATAGATCAAGGGCACTCGACAACAAAGGATCCAACTTTATCGAGTCATCAAAGTAGGGCAACTCCTGCACCAAGGCAAGTGGCTCACCTGGGGCCAAATTTAGTAGAAATTTCCTCATCTGAAGGGGAAAATCAACACAATGGATACCATTTCTTCCTAAGGAGGGAGGATTGATCCAAGTGGATATCGGTGGCCACCCACCATTTCCAACTGGCTCAAAACAGTTTTCTGACAATTTTGGCAATTTACTATTTTTAGCAGTTTTAACTTCCAAGGCCATTTTAAGGGCTTGAATGAAGGTTTTTCTAGATAGATCTTCTCAACTATAGTCGAAGGCATGATTGAGCCCCCAAAATTAATATCCTCAACAATACCTTTCCAACGGGCTATCATACGCCTAAAACAGATATCGTATGCAAACGTTACGACCCCGGGAAGTTGATGTACTAACTTACCTAGACGGGGCCCACATGACTTTTGGCGCTTCATCTCATAGGGTTAGTTTTTTGGATGTCTATGGTTTTTGGCATTCCGGTTTATTGTAAAAATTCCTTTAGAGCCTCATTTTAATCATATTCTTGCGAATGATCACAACCGTCACATCTCTTCTCAAAGATAAGCCGCTACCATTCCTGCAAGCTTGTTTTTGCTGCATTTTACAGTTTCATCTTATTTCCCTATTGAATAGAAAACCAGTTTTACTATATCTTTGTTATTTTTTGTTAAGCACCTGTTAATAATATTTAGTCATTTCATTCTTCTCTTAAAATCTGGATCATATGGAGAGGATATTTGGACCGTTGGATCGAAGTCAAACAGAAGAAGGAGCACACATGGAGGAGAAAATATCCTAGCCATCAAATCTGAGCGTAGGTGAAAAAAAACGTCATATCCTTCAGACTTCACTAATTTGGAGTTTTTTCATGTTTGGACATAATGAGGACAAGATTCCTGAAGTCCTGAAGCCTGAAACGTATTTAGTATATTATATGTGAGGCCACATGTCAACAGATTGAGCATGGTCTGGAAGTCCCAGACAAAGGAAGCATACAGATGGAAGGTGGTCAATCTCCTAAAGCTCTCAAGTACTGGAGCATATCCTCACCATTGAGTGGGAGGACACATGTCAATAGATCTAAGAGTATATAGGTCTTGTACTCTGAAGGAATTCGATCTCAAGTGATAAGGGTTGTAAATATCTCGAAGCTCTGAAATCCATAGCACATCACAGTCATCATCGCATATTACATGTGTTAGTGGATCATGAAGTCCAGAGACAGGGCACTCTGAAGGAACTTTGGAGAGATTTACTTACAAATGATAGAGTTATAAATTATGGAGTTAATCCCAGTCGTTGGTTGGAAATTACATGTGGTGCTAGATTTGGATGTCTAGATCCCTAGCACTCTGAAGGAATTAGACCAAGGAGAGATGAGAACTCTCAAAAGCCCAGGAGAAGGAGTTGATCTCGACCTTCGGTCGAGAAGGGGCATGTGGCAGAAGAGCTGATGATCCATAGTTTTAGTACTCCAGAAGGAACAGGTGAAAGTTTTCCCTAGTTTAAAAGTTCCCAAAGGATAGAAGGTCATAGGTCATCACAACCATCCATTGAGGAGGACATGTGGACCGTAGATTTGGTCCTTTCATAGGTTCTCAATTTAGACACTCCAGAGGAAACAGAGTGCAACATTGTGAGGACTTGTGAAGCCTTGAAGGTTAGATTCCATCCCAGTCATCTGTTGGAGGAGGACGCGTGGTGACAAGTCTCATAGTTTTGGGACCTGGAACTTCGACGAATTTGTGTCATCGTGCAAATAGGAAGAAAACTCTCGAATTCCCAAAAAACATCCTTGTCGTCGATCAGGAAGGGAACATGTGGAGGAAGGAGAAACCTTTCGGTGTTTTAGTGTTAGGATATACGAGGGGTTATGTCATGTGGATGAGAAAACAAAATCATTGAAGCCTGAAAAGAAGAAATATGAATTGTCCATTTGTCAGAGTGTTAGGTTCATTGATCTATCACTTGGGCGTATTTGTCGAGTCAGCGATCTGGGAAGTTTATGGAAAATCATTGTGGAAACAGTCGTTGAAGCCCAGTGTGAGAAAGAGGCATATATCCGTAGATCCGGTGGTGGAATAGGAGTCATTCAATCTTCCCTTTTCGGTGCTCAACACTTTGGGAGTGTTGTGTGTGTTGGATGTGGTAAAAAATTGTCGAATCCCAAATCCTCGAGGGAAAATTTGAACCATCGATCTCAGTCATTATTTTGCGGAGGATTATGGATTGTTGATCCTACATTTTCGGCATTCGGTGGTTTTGGAAGGTGGTAAAGGCTGAAACCCCCAGAGACAGAAGTGCTAAAAAATTATGAATCAATGCCTATTGGTTAGAGCCTAATCATATCCCTTGGTCACATGAGGAGATGGATGGAGAAAAGGAGCTAAGGCCGAAATTTTTTTTAAAAGGAAAAGGGGCTTAGTGCGAGCCACAAGTTTATTCTTGGACCTGCACATGAAAAATTAAGGACTTGTGTTTGATAATGGGGGCTCAGTAGGGCCCGTAGAACTGATTCAACTCCCAATTTGAACAATCCCTAGATTGAGAGGTTGAGTGGACCCCAGGAGTAGGAGGGGGTCTGCATTAAGTTGTATCAGACATTGATCTTATTTACAGATAGAAGGCAAGAGAGGATGGAGAAATAGCACTAATGCTCTGTGAATATTGTTGCAAGGTGTGAAATAGTCAGTAGACATCCAGGAGGGATGCATGAGAAATACAATGGTGCTCTTAGTTGTAGAGTAGGAGAAGCAGACAACCAGGTGGGTTGAAAGAGAAGAACCCTTTGTGTTCTTGGGGTCAATGGTGAAAAATGGATACTGAAGGCCAGAAGCGGGGTCATAGAAAGGACCTTAAGCGGATGAGAAGAAAGGAAATGGACCATGAGCTCAAAGAGGTTAAAAAAGAACTCAATAGGATGATGTTGAATATGCAGCAGGAAGTGAGAGGAAGTTGGAGGTATGAATGTCCCTTGAAGTGAAAAGAAAGGTGGTTTGTCAAGCAGTTGGTCTCCATAAGGTAGTGGCAGGTGTTGAGGAATTGGTTGAGGCATGCTGAAAACCTCAGTTCCACAAAGAAGGATATGGTTTGTGTTTGTGAGCCATGAGTTGGAAGGAACCTTAGTGATGAGGAAGTGAGATCAGTCAAAGATATCATATACTTCCAGGAGGGCAAGAGTGAAACCTCAAGTTTCCAGGTGGGAAAAGAGGATGAGGTGAGACTATCTGAATGTCTTAGGAGCTTGGAGGTGAGTTGGTATCAACAAGGAGTGTTGATAGGAGAGGAGGAGGATCATATATGCATCCTGATCATTGGAGGAATCATTAAATTCCTGCAAAACAACCCAACATAGGCCAGTGTATATGTCGAAAGTGAAGAATAAGTACAACCAACAGATGTTGTCATAGAAGAGATTGAGAAAACAATAAAATATGCCTAGGAGATGGAAGACGAAGAAGAGCATTCAACAAAATTGCTCAAAATATTTAGCAAGGGAGATGAACAGGTGTTGACTACAGAATTGGAACCTACAGTAGAGGAGAGAGAAACAAACAACATGGATTTGGTCATGTGTATGAGTAATTGGAGACCATGATAGAAAGAAAATTGTCAAAGGATATAATTGAGAAGCAACTCAGTAAAATTTCTATAAAATAGAATTTGTAGTGGAGTGGTAAGACAATGCCACAAGAGATGAAATCAACATGGGAGATCAAGATGATCTGCCCATTGATCTGTGTGAATAATTATAGTCCCTAGAGGAAAGGGTAATGGAATAGAGACAATGCATCCAACAAGTTATGTTGGAAATTAATAAAGAAGAGATGCAACAAAGAAGATTGCATGGGAGAAGCTAGCCTGTAAACTAGTTGGACAAAGAGATTGAAGAAATTAGGAGATTGATGTTGGAAGAAACAAAGAAGCCAACCAAAAATAGAGAGGTGGAACAGAGGAGAACCTACAAAAGTAGTAGAATAATGACAACAACAACAAGGTAGAGGAGTAGATGGACATCTCCAAATTAAAATATGGGACCCAGGAGGATCTCAACATGAGAATGAGCCCATGATTTTGTAAGAAAGGGAGTATGATTCTGGAGAATTGATTCACCTCATCAAGTGCCATCAAGACAACACATTAGCGCACTTAGAGGAACAAATTCCAAGGGAAGAGAGGCGCCAACCCTACCATTTTGAACCTGATTTAAATTTTTTAATGTAATTAAATGGAATTAAATGTTGTAAGGCTCAAGGAAATCTAATCCATGTTCCTTTGTACATATTGCATTTGAAGTCGCCTTAAATGGATGATAGGAAGATAGGCTTAGTTCTGATTCAAACTAGAGTTCCATTGAATGTAATTGAATGCAATTCAATGCGACTCAGTAGTTGGAGGGAAGGCTCAAGGAGCCCCTCTTATGTAAAAATACCTTGTTTTTAAAATTCAATTAGTTAGTCATTGGTGAGATAATTGAGAGAGATCATGAGAGGAGAGGAGAAGAGTTGAGACTATGTTGAAGTCCACCCATGTAAACATTGTACATAGCATTCAAAATTAATACAAAAGTCATATTTCCTGCATGTTTTTTTGTTTTTATGTGTGGTGAATGTTTATTCTCTGAATGTTTTCTGTGTTTATTTATGCATTTTTTAGATGTGAAAGTAGGTCACATTTGCAGGTTTAGATAGACTTCTCTATATTTGTGAATTTATGGGTAGTTCTAGGCTCTTAGAATTGTGCAAGGAGTCCACACCAAAGTTAGAGAAAACTTTGTGAAGCCAGTGCAAGGAGTGCACTTCAACTCTCTTTTGAGTTCATAGAAGAGTGTTCCAGGTGGGAAAACCAAAGAAAATCATGAATCTTAGAAGGGAAACTTGTGCAATGAGTGCACATCAAAGTTGTTGAACACTGTGAAGAAGACATAGCAGAGTTATTGAATACTCTGAGGGTTCTGCAAGGAGTGCATTGAGAAAGAACAAGGAGTGTGTGAGAACTCTATTTTGAGTTTTGGGATAAGGTTTTCAAGAGGGCACACCTGAAGGTTAAGACTCAGAGGAGATTCGAGTGAAATACTGCACAGAGAGTGCAAGGAGTGTGTGAGTGAATTCTCATAATTTAGGACTCAAAGAGTGGATTTGTGCAAGGAATGCACAAAGCCAACACCCTTCTAAAGTGTTGGTAAAGGCTCTAGAGGAGAGGAGAACAAAATTTCCAGGAGGGCAGAAGAAATCATTTGTAGAGAACAAAGGGTCAATACCCTTAGAATTTTAAGTGATTTCAAGCTCAGGAGAGATAGTGAAAATGTGCACAGAATCCATGCAAGATGTGCAGAGACTAAAAAACTTCTAATACCTAGACTGTGAGGGAAGCACAAGGTGATTTCAAGATGACTTATTCCAAAGTCAAGAGCTCGGGAGGAGCAGCGTCTTCAAAATGCAAGCAGAGGCGAAGAAAAAAAACCTGTAGGAAAGAAATAGTCAAAGGGTCGAGCCCCTTTGAATTTTAAAACATTTCAAGTGTGGGAGATGAAATGCAAGCCAAGGCCCAAATAGTCCGTCTCGTGGAGGAATGTTCAAAGGCCAACCCTTTGAAAAAATTGAGAAAAAATATTCATTGGAAGGAAAGTGTAGACAGTGGAGGAAGAAGCTACAACAACCATTGATCTAGGCTGGAGAGGAGTTTTGGACCGTTGGATCAAAGCCCAAATGGAAGGAAGAGTGTGCATGAAGGAGAAAATATCCTAGCCATCGGATCAAGGTAAGTTGGATAGGATTTAACCCTGCAGATCCTTTAGACTTCTCTAATTCAGAGGTTTTTAATGTTTGGATGTAACGGGGACAAGACTCCCAAATTTGCAATGCCCAAAACGTATTTGGGTTGTCAAATGTGAGGCTACCTATCAACAAACTAAGCATGTTCTGATAGTCTAAGATAAAGGAAGGATATAGGCAGAAGGTGGAAAGTCTCCTGAAGCTCTGAAGTATTGCAGCAAATCCTCACCATTGAGTGGGAGGAAACATGTCAGTAAGTATAGGAGTCTGGAGGTATTGTACTCTAGAGGAAGTCAAGCTCAAGTGATAAGGGTTGTAAATCTCTTGAAGCTCTGAAATCTAGAGCACATCTTAGCTGTTAGCATAGAATAAATGTGTTAGCGGATTGTGAAGTCCGGAGACAGGGCACTCTAGAGGAACTTGGGTGAAATTTGCTTACAAACGTTGGAGCTTTGAATCATGAACTTAATCCTAGTCATTTGTTGGAAAGGACACATGGCACTAGATATGGAGGTCTAGAGTCGTAGCACTCCAGAGGAATTAGACCAAGGAGAGACAAGAAATTGCAAAGACCCGGAAGCTAGAGTTGATCTCGATCATCAGTTGAGAAGGGACATGTGGCAGGAGATCTATTGGTCTGTAGATTTAGTACTCCGAAAGGAACGAGTGAAAGTTTTCCCTAGTTTAAATGTTCCCAAAGGCTGGAAGGAAAGAGGTCATCACAAATTTCCATTGAGGAGGACATGTGGACCATGGATTTGAGGCCTTGAGAGGTTCGCAAGTTCGACACTCTGGAGGAAACGGAGTGCAGGATTGCGAGGAATCACGAAGGCTTGAAGGTCGGATTCCATACCAACCATTCATTGAAGGAGACGCGTGGTGACAGATCTCATAGTTTGGGGACATGGCACTTTGGTGAATTTGTGTCATCATGAAAACAAGAAGAAAACTCTCGAAGTCTCGAAAAGAATCCTAGTCATTGATCAGGAAGGGGAAACATGGAGGAAGGAGAAACCTTTTGGTATTTTGGCATCAGGAGATACGAGGAGTTGTGCCATGTGGATGACCAAAAGAAATTTTTGAATCCCAAAAAGAATAAATATGAACCGTTAAGAAAAAAACTATGACACACAGATTTTATTTTGTTTTCTTTGACCACCTGATAGGGAATGTTTGATTGGAAACAAGTCTTTATCATTTATTATTTAACAAATATTTGATTGGAAAATATTTTTTCATTACATTTTTTTTCTAACTAAAAAGTGTGACATGAAAATGTGATGCAAGATCATCAAGGTCATTTTGAACATGCCGCATGAATATACCAATGATGGAAAATAAGGGTATGATGTACTTGTCTTAATTGGAAATAGAGTTCACATTTGTGGATTGTTGATGGGGAAGTGAAGGAATACAAGGAAGAGGTTGTGTGGAAGATAACATAATGAATGACCATAGTGACAATTATGTGAAATGGAATTTGCTATAGAACTACTATAGAATTAGCCCATTGATATATAATTGATGTAGTGATATATATCCATGCATGTTGCATAACATGACAGTGTGGAAGAATGGGATAATGCAACAGAACAATACATTGTTGCATAATGTGACAATGTTGAAAACATGATAGTAAATGTTGCAAAATAAAGCATGAGAGAAATAATAATGGTCAAGATGAAATTTGCATCAATGTATAGAAAGGATTCCAAAGGACGTGTTTAAGAAGGAGCATGTTGTTGAGTGAAATATGGATGGTCACATTGTAGAAGTGGAATCATTGGGAAGAGATGGATTTGAAGCTAGAAATGAAAAGGAATACGTTGAAAATGAAAGGGAAACCATTTGGAAGATGAAGGTGAATAGTTTGTTGAATATAAATAAATACCACATGAGTGAGGCAAGAAGGGTACCTTGCAAAAATAATACAAGGTGACTCAAATAAGAAGAGAGAGATATTGAGAGGAGAGATACAAGGTAATGGTTTAGGTTTCCATGGAATTTGGCATGGAAACCCAATGAACTTTGTAAGTTTATATGTGACGGTTGATTCATTGTAATTATTTATATATAAATGAATAAGAGGGAGAGAACATGAGCATTGAATGGTGGTTTTTACCTTTGTGTTTCCACGTTAAATACCTATGTAATGTGTGAATGAATCTGTGTGATTATATCATGTGTAGTTATGTATGTATTTATATAGATTGCATTTCCATTGCTAGTATGATTAATGTTGCATGGATGTCAAGTAAGAACAATGCTTGTTCCTATGGAGAATAGTTCCATTGTGAATACTTGTCATTTGATATATATCTCTATGTGAAAATATTAACAAGCAATGACATTATTCCTAAGTCTAAGTGTTGTAAAGAGACACCTATTGGTGCATTCAACCATGATTGAGTCATGTTGTGTATGGTTTCCATGAGGATGAGAGTTAGTGTATGAATATAAGTCTAAGTGAGGAGACTACTAAAGAAAAAAAAATAGGGTATGTCTAATATAGATTCATGGTATGTGAGAAACTTGCGTATGAGAAAGGATATGTTATTTGGTTTATAAACTAACTATTTGAATGTGGGATTGAGAGGCATAAACTAGTGATTCTTCTATGAAGACTACCTTGAGATGTTTCTAAGCATATAGATATTATGGAAAGAACAGTATAAAGTTGCAACTCTCTTTCTACCGATTGAAGCATATGGAGTAGATGGGATAGTGCAGACTTTTGTTTTGTAGTGTCCAATTATTTGTGCTATAGAAGAGAAAATGACAGTCAATGCACAACTTCAACAATTGTAGCATTGAAGGGTATGAATCATGTGTGGTTCTATTATAAAAAAGAGATTTTGGAGAGTCTACATTCCCATCTTTTCATATAAATATTTCCTTGTTATGAATTTACTTGGATAGGTAGGAGGTGTCTATCCTCTTGCGTCAAGTGGTATTAGAGAAATGATATCTGAGAGAGGATCATTTTATATTATATCTACTGGAAGAAGAGTGGTAGGAAACAATAACATAAGAAAGGCTTGTGAATGGTAGTCTAGTTTAGGACTACGAGAAAGATACCAAGGATGTCACCATGAATAGGAGAAAGTAAAGGAGGTAAGAGGAACCAAGAATTGGAACAATTAGAGAAAATAAAAAAAAATGAAGATGTTAGAGCGTAGCATAATTGTAAAGGGTAAGGAAAAGAAGATGCACAAGATAAAGGACTAGATGTTAGATAAAATCAATGAAGTTGTTAAAGGTAAAATGTTAAAGATGAAAGAAGAAGAAGATATCCAAGAATAGAGGGAAATAAGGATAAATGAAGTAAATAAATTACATAAGGTTTCTACTAAGAAAGAAGATAGTCTTTGAGAAAATTTGTTGCTAAAGATAGAGGCAATGTGGGTGATGAGAAAAATTCATGATCAAATGAGATGAAAATTTTGGTGGGAATTATCCATGATTGTTATCTCAATATGAAATAATAGTCACTTGAAATGAGTCTAAAATGTGTGGTTTGAATATCTAGTATGAATGTTGGCTACACAAGGGTGACTCATTGAAAGTGTGACATGAGAGAGAAAGATATGAATCTATGTCATGGGTGAGTGGGATCCTTGAAAATATAAGAGAAAATGAAATCATATGTTTTCTCGGATTGAATGCTGGGCTCATATGCTCTAAGGACCATGTTCGTAGTAGTATGATTATGGTGGTGCATTGTTTCCATATGGTGGATACAGATTCAAAGTTGCATTGACTACAAGAGGAAATGATAAATGCAGAATATAAAAGGAAGATAGAGGAACATGTGGTGTGTGTCGGATGTAGAAGAGAAATGGAGGGAATGAATATGGAATTCTTTGTTTTCCCTTAATATGTTGTTTGTGTGTTTGTAGGAAGAAGACAGTTTGCAACTAGAGATAAAAGTGAATGTAATTGGCTGAAAAGGTTATATGGATATCAATCAAATAATATGTAATAGAAAGTGTATATGGAAGACATGAATTTTTTAGAGATTATAGAAATTGTAAATCATAGACGATGTAGAATTAGAATTCGAAGAGGATGAATCATGTTTGAAGATAAATATCGAGTAGAAGAAGATTCCACGAAAATGCATGACTTGGGAGGAAGCATGAGTGAAGTTGTTGAGTTGAAAATATATGCAATTATATTCTTGAATAAATATGAAGCTACTGAATATGCTTCTAACAAGGAAAGAGAGAAGATTGAAAATGTTTAGGAGGAAGAAGACATGCTATGGAAGAATGTTAGAATAATTTGAGGTTTCTTAAAAATGGAATATACATACCAAGTGTAAAGGTGTTGTCTGAAGAGGAAGGATACTAATGATATGTCTATGATGATTTTAATTTATTAAGAATGTGAATACATTGGAAGAATTACCTATTGAGTTAGTATCCTTGTGGTTTTGGATTGTTTTGTGAGAAGTGTAACATGTGAGCATGTGACTCCATGTTGTGTAGTTTCAAGCATGAATTAATGGATGCAATGAATGCAATTTATACACTACATGAAAAAGCGTAGTGGAATGTATTGGATGGGACATGAGTCAATTTGAGTTGTGTAGGTGATGCATGGCTAAAAAGCACTTGACTAGTGAACATGGTGATGAAGAAAGAGTGTTAGAAATGGCAGTAGTACCCGAAGATGAGTTATAGCATAAATGAGATGTGAATTGTAGGTTTTGATGATAAAAGTATTGTTGTGTTGTTGCACATATATATGAAACAATGGACATGAATATAGTAGCAATGAGTTGAAAAGAATATAGTATCCAACAAGATGATGTTTTTTTATATTCCTTGTTGAGTTGAATGTACAACAATGAAGAAAGTAGAGTTGGTGAAGGAAGAAATGATTAAATTTGTATTGGGAAGATAGAGATTTGAAGAGTTTACCTCGTAAGCATGAGGGATTGATTTATTTAATAATGTAGGGATTCTAATAGAGGATTATCAAGGTCATTTTGAAGGTGTTAGTTTGAAGACACTAGTGATAGCTAGTAAGTGCATGATGGACTTCTTAGAAGTATAAATAGAGTTCATGGTTGTGGATTCATGGTGGGAAAGTGGAGTAAAAGGAGGAGGTCACGTGGAATAAATCATAATTAATAACCAATTTGAAAGTTGTGTGAAATGGTATGTGCTATAGATAGTTGGTATAGAATAAATACATAATTAATTTGCAATTATAGAATTGATGTGGTGTTATAGATATTCATGTTATGTAGAATGTGATAGTGATGTAGAACATGATAGTGCGGCATAATGGGACAGTGAAAAAAAATGGGACAATGTTTCAAAATGTGGCAATGTTGAATAATGTGATAGTAAATGATGCATAACAAAGAATGAAAGAAATATCAACAATCATTAAGAGGAAATATATTTGTATGTGTAGAAGGGAGTCCAAATTATGTGTTGAGGAAGGAGTACATTATTGATTGGAAGATGGAAGGTCATGCTATATAATACGAATCATTAGGAAGAGATGGATATCAAGCTATAAATGAAAAGGTAGAAGATGGAAACAAAAGGACATCATAAAATTGTTTGGAATATGAAGGTGAACAATTTGCTAAAGATAAATAAATACATCATGAATGAGGCAAGAAGGGTAGCTTACATAAATAATAGCATGTGGCTTGAAGGAGAAGAGATGAGATATCAAGAGGAGAGATATAAGGTAATGGTTGAGGTTTGCATGGCCTTTGTCTTGGAAAACCAACAAAACATGTAAGCTTATATGTGACCATAAATAAAACGTAATTATTTATATGGAAATTAATAAAAGAGAGAGAAAGATATTGAGTAGTGAATGGTGGTTTTTACCTTTAGGTTTCCACGTTAAATCCCTATGTAATGTGTGAATGAATATATGTGATTATATGCTATGTAGTTATTCATGTATTGTTATAGATTATATTTCTATTGCTTGGATGATTAATGTTGTATAGATGTCAAGTATGGACAATGTGTATTCTTGTAGTGAATAGTTACATTATGAATACCTACCATTTGATATATATCTCTATGTGGAAATATCAACCAATGATGGCATTATTCTTGAATCTAAGTGTTGTACGGAGAATAATGTTAGTGCATTGAACCATGACTAAGTCCTATGTTGCATGATTTCCATGAGGATGAGAGTTCTTGTTTAAATACAATTATGAGTGTATATATTACCAAAGCATAGAAGAGGGTCTACATAATATAGATTCATGATATGTGATAAGACTACATATGAGAAATGATAGGTTCCCTGGTTTATAAACTAATTGTTTGATTGTAGGATTGACATGCATAACCTATAGAGTGACTCCTCCATAAATACTACATCTGTATGTTTCCAAGCATACTGTTTTTTTGAAAACCATCATACAAAGTTGCAACTCTCTTGCTATTGATTCAGAAAAATGGAATAGATGGATTAGTGCAAACTTGTGTTTTATAGTGTCAAATTATTTGTGCTATAGAAGATCAATTGATGGTGAATTCACAACTTCAATGATTGTAGCATTGAAGGTTATGAATCCTACATGGTTATATTCTCCATTAAAAGTTTTCAAGAGTTTGCATTCCCATATTACCATAGAAATATTTCTCCACTTTGAATTTACTTTGATAGGAAGGAGGTTTGTATCCATGTGCATTAAAATTCCTTTCTGAATTGTCAACCTTAATTTCCCTACAAAATTTATTAATGCAATTTGATCTATAAACTACCATGGATATTTCACTGGAATACTTTGTCACAAAAGATATTATAATACTCTAAAATATTAGATTATGCAATTTATTTCCTTAGATACGAGATTAATTATTACGAACTTATTGTTTGGATTTATGAAAATAATTGAATATGAAAAATGAAATAATAGAAAAATATACATAACATATACACAACTGAACACAATATGTATCCTAGGAAACTCAATACATACAAAAACCTCGCTAGAAGGTGAGGCTTGTGCTTTGCTCTCTTTTCTTCGGTTATGAAAATACAAATACAAATAAATGGGAACCGACTATGGAGTTACCTATGACTCTATCTCTTGAATGGCTATTGTAGGCTCTTCTTCCTACTTCTATTATGTTATAAAATCCTAATCCTTGGATGTTGTTCTCAACTATGGGACAAGTACAATACAAGATAATGGGACCCCTTCTCTTCCTAGTGGCTTGGTATTTAACATAGACTAATAGTCATCTAGAGTTAGGGTTTTTTCATCCTCAACTGATGCAGGAGCATCGCTCCAAGCCAGCTACCTGCTAGCCAGCCAGCACATCAAGCATGTTCAATTGAGAGGAGAGGCGCAAACCTCTCACTTTCAAATTTCAAATTTGAATTTATTATATTAAATGATTGTAAGGCTGGTAGAGCCAAAAGCCATGCATGTGCACAAGATTTAGATAAAGGTTGCGTTAAATGGTTGTAAGGATGAGATCTAGATCCGATTTGGACTAGATAGCCATTCAATGTAATTGAATGTAAATTAATGAGAGTTGGTGAGGATGGAGGGAAGAACTCGAGGAGCCCCCTTGTGTAAAAACATATTCTTTTGTGTTCAGGAGGGCAGTCTGAGCAGAGAAGAAAACTGAGAATAGGGAGAACAGAGGACAGCCGAGACTCTATTGCAGTTCGAGCTCGAACACATTGTGATCAGGTATTCTTGATTAATACAATCATAGTAGTTTTTCCTGCATGTTGTTTTTCATGTGTTTGTGAGTTCATGAATGAATGTATTTATGTGTTGATGATATGTTGTAGATGTATGTTAGGTATGCATTTGCAGGGATAGATAGATTTCCCTATCTGTGAGTTCTTTGATTTCGGGTTTGGTTTCTTTGAGGCTTCATGCAAAAGGTTGCATGAAAAAATACTACAGGTTTTGTAATCTAGTGCAAGGATTGCACTTCTGAATTCTATGGAATTTCAGACAAAGACGTGCCAAGAGGGTGCACCAGAGGAAGTCATTAACTCAAGGAAGAATCCTTAGGGTTGTTGAACACCCTAAAGCAAGAATTGTGTAGAGGAGAGAACAGAGAGGAGAAGCATAATTGTTGAGAATTCTTTAAAGGATTTTCCAGGAGGGCATTGAGAAAATGCACAGGATGCATTGAGCTAGTGCATAGAGTGCACTTTTGAAGTCTTCAGAATTTGGACAGAGTTGTGATAGGAGGGCACACCAGAGGAAGTATTAAACTCAAGGAAGAATCATCAAGGTTTTTGAACACCTTAAAGGTAAGACTATGCAGAGGAAGGCATAGATATAACAGAATCATTGAAGGTTCTGTAGAGCTCTGCCTGGAGGGCATTGAGAGAGTGTAAGGAGTGCACAAGAAGAGATTTATTTTGAGTTTAGGGAAGAGAAAATGTATGAAGTTCTATGAAACTCTGTCAGGAGGGCATCGAGAAGTTGCATAGAGTGCATAGAAGAACTCTATTTTGAGTTATGAGAAGAAGGAGAAGTTTCGAAGAGAAGACACTCACAGAGTTGTTGAACACTATGTGGAGAAAGGCTCTGCAAGTTGTGCATCGAGATGAAGAACGCCAGGAGGGCGTGAAGAATTTATTTACAGGAAATACTTTGGATCTGAGTTTAGCAAAATACTCAGTAGCACAAGGAGTGTGCGAGGGTGGACTTATTCTAAGTTTTGAAGCTCAGGAGGAAAAATGCCTTTGCACACAGAGAAATAGAAGAAAGGAGCAGAAGGTCAAGAAGATCTTTGAGGTTTCATAGTCAACAAAGCTCGGGAGTTCATCATTTCGGCATTTCAGAGTTCAGGGTCTAGAATGGAAAGTGATTTTGGGATTCACTACATCGTGAACTTCCAGTTCACGAAACTCCGAAAAGGCTAGGGTCGTTGGATTGAGGGAGGCCTATAGTCATCAGATCATTTCGGCATTTCAGAGTTTGGGGTTTGGAGTGGCAAGGGATTTTGGAGTCGCTGCATCGCGAATTCCTGATTTGTGAAATCGTGTCAGTCGTTGGATCTGGAGCATAGTGGCTCGAGAGCTACTAGATCACGAATATATGCACAGGAGGAGCACACATAGGAGGTTTAACCCTCATAGAATCATCGTGAATGTCCATCAAGGAGGACATGTGGAAAGTGGTCAAGGTTTTGGGAAAAAGCACGAAAGATTTTGGTTCCAGGAGGACTAGGCTGTTGATCTCTTAGAGTGGGATATTTTGACATTTCGGGAACCGGGGATTGGAAAGGAAGAGAACAGGGGGAGTGCTCGCATTGTGGTTTGCCAAATCGTGAAAGCTGATAGTGCTTGGTCATGGACTGTCATTTTGGCATTTCGGAACCCGGGTGTTTGAGAGGCCAGGAGTCGGGAGACGTGGAGTCCCGACTTGTGAAGTCACAAAATCTCGAAAATAGATGACACCAGAATAGCACAAGCTAGAGTTGTTAAGCCCTTTTCAGCATTTCGGCAATCTGGAGTTCAAGAGCGAAGGAATTGTAAGACAGGGAGTCCCAAATCGCAGAATCAAGAAATCATGAATTCTGAAATCCTGAAAATAAGATGTGGTCATGGGTAGATTTCGACATTCCAGGGTCCGGGAGTTCGAAGGACCAAGAACCACCTGCATCCGAAATCATGAAATTGTGAATTCCAAAATCCTGAAAGAGGACCGTGGTCATGGGTAGTTTTCGGTGTTTTAGCAACCAAGAGTTGGAAGGGACAAGGAGTTTGGGAGAGCTCGCATGCAGGAGTCTCGAAACCCCGAAACCTGAAAGGTGTTGGTTTGGAATAGGCAAGAGCACCAAAAGCGGAGCACATGCATAGGTTTTCTCAAGGCCTGTGCCAGAGGACAAAGGGACCTGTGGATTTTTTCAAGGGGTTCCAACACGAGCCTGAAGAGCCATTTTGGCTTAGAATTTGGAAAGATCCAGAGACTGGGAGGTTGTAGAACCCTACTAAGGTAGGGGGCCTACATCAATTGGTATCAGAGCCTAATTTTGTCTGTGTATTTCAGGTAGAGGAAGCTAGAGGAAAAGAAGTAGTTTGATATGCATCAAGTGGTATCAGAGCAATATATTTTCTATTTTCATATCACAGACAAGAGGAGGATTGTGAAGGCATACAGTCTGATACCATCAATTGGTATCAAAGCCACTTTCTGTCTATAGATTGTAGGCAACGGGAGGCAGAGTACATAAAGAAAATACTCTGATACACATCAAGTGGTATCAGAGTGGTAATTCACTTGTATCCTGCAGGTGAAAGGAAGATGGGGATACTCTCAAGTGTAGAGTGATCCATAAGTTTTCCAGATGGGCAGACAGAGGATGAAGATGGCTACTGAAGGCCATGGGCATGGTCACAGGGAAGATCGCAAGCAGAAGAAAAATCCAGAGATGGATCTGGAACTCACTGAGATAATGGTGATAATGAAAGAGATTTCAATGTGGGTGCAGCATAATGCAAGAACACAATGGGTGTATGAATGTCCCATGAAAAAGAAGGTGAAGTGGATAGTCAAGGAGTTGTTGGCCAAAAGATAACAAAGGATGTTGAAAATATGGCTAAGGTATGCTAAAAACCTCAGTGACACAGAGTTGGTTTACATATATGAGCCAGAAGTTGGAGAAACCCTCAGTGATGAGGAAGAGGGATCAGTTTCAGATATCATAAACTTCCAGGAGGGCAGGGATGAATTTTCCAATTGCCAGGTGGGCAATGAAATGAGATCATTGGAGGATCTCATAGACTGTCAGGAGGACAACAATGGAAAATCATATTTCCAAGAGGGAAATGGTATGAGATTAGCTGAAGATCTCATAGACTGCCAGGTGGGCAGGACAAAAATCCCATATTGCCAAGTGGGAAAGGGAGAGAAGATGAGATTGTCTGAAAGTCTCATGAACTCAGAGATGAGTTTGCATCCTCAAGGAGTGTTGATGAAGATGGGATTGATTGATCTCATAAACTTCCAAGTGGGTAGAAGTGAACTTTCAAGTTTCCAGGTGCGCAATGGGAAGAGATCAACAAAAGGTCTCTCATACTACCAGGGGAGCAGTGCTGAAAGTTCAGATTGCTAGGTGGGCAATGAGATGGGATCACTGGATCTCATAGACTACTAGGTGGGCAGCAGAAAATTCCCAAATTTCTAGGTGGGAAAGGGAAAGGAGATGAGACTTTCTGAGAGTCTCATGAACTCAGAAGAGAGTTCATATTAGCAAGGAGTGCTGACAGAAGAGAATCAAAACAAAATTCTGATCATTGGGGGAATTGAGGTATTCCTACTAGAAATCCCAGTTGAGGCCAGAGCATGTGTTGCAGATGCAACAGCAGAAGAAAGACAGCCAGTAGAGACTGTGAAAGAGGAGGAAGAAATGGAGCAGACATTGACATTTTCCCAAGAAGGAGAATATGATCATTCAACAAAATGGCTCAAAAATTTCATCTAGGAAGTTGAACAGGAGATCCCTATAGTACTGGAAGGTGAAGAAGAAGAAGAAGAAGAAGAAGAGGAAGAGGACAACATAGAATTTATTGGTCTGTGTGAAGAATTGGAAGCCCTAGAGAGAAGGGTGATGGTGTAAAATTTTCACATCCAATAGGCTAAGTTGGAAGAAGGTAGTGGAGCATACCAGCCCTGGGAGAAGCTGGAAGAAGATGGAAGTATGCCAGGAGGAGAAATGGCAACAGAAGAACTACCACGGGAAGAAGCTGAGCAACAGTTCAGTGAGGATACTATAGAGCTGGAGTCTATAGCAGAGTGAGCACTCATTGCCACAAAGGGAAATAAAGACATCATGGGGGATCGAATTGATCTACCCACTGAAATGAAGGAATTGCAGCAAAGAAGACTGCATATAGAGAACCAACCACTGGAGCAGGTGGATGAGGTGATAGAAGAAATCATAAGGATGATGTTGAATTCAACAGTAGATATTTCCAGCAATGGGAAGCTAAGAAGAAAAGAGCCTACAAGAGCAGCAGGGCAGCAGCAATAGCAATAGCGAAGCGATGGAGTGGATGGAAAACTCCAAAGAACTGTTTGGGATCCAGGTGGATTTCAATAGCGGTGTTGGGAATCTCATGAGTAGGAGCTCGTGATTTTTACAACAGAGGATTATGATGCAGGAGCATTACTCCAAGCCATCTACACGCCAGCCAGCCAACACATCAAGCGTGTTCAGTGGAGAGGAGAGGCACAACCCTCTCACTTTCAAATTTCAAATTTGAATTTATTGTATTAAATGATTGTAAGGATGGTAGAGCCAAAATACATTCATGTGCACAGGATTTAGATAAAGGTTGCCTTAAATTGTTGTAAGGCTCAGTTCTAGATCTGATTTGGACTAGACAACCATTCAATGTAATTGAATGTAAATTAATGAGAGTTGGTGAGGATGGAGGAAAGCGCTCAAGGAGCCCCCTTTTGTAAAAACATCTTTTGTTGTTTTTAGGAGGGAAGTTTGAGCAAAGAAGAAAAGACAGAATAGGGTGAATAGAGGAGAGTTGTGACTCTATTGTAGTCTAAGCTCGCACACACTATAATCAGACATTATTGATTAATACAATCATAGCAGTTTTTCCTGCATGTTGTTGTTCATGTGTTTGTGAGTTCATGAATGAATGTCTTTATGTGTTGATGATATGTTGTAGATGTATGTTAGGTATGCATTTTTAGGGATAGATAGATTTCCCTATCTGTGATTTCTTTGATTTCAAGTTTGGGTTCTTTGAGGCTTCATGAAAAAGGTTGCATGAAAAAATACTATGGGTTCTGTAAGCTAGTGCAAGGAGTGCACTTATGAATTCTATGGAATTTCAGACAAAGACATGCCAAGAGGGTGAACAAGAGAAAGTCATTAACTCAAGGAAGAATCCTAAGGGTTGTTGAACACCCTGAAGGAAGAACTGTGTAGAGGAGAGAATAGAGAGGAGAAGCAGAATTGTTGAGAATTCTATAAAGGCTCTACCAAGAGGGAATTGAGCAAATGCATAGGATACATTGAGCCAATGCATAGAGTGCACTTCTAAATTCTATGGAATTTGGACAGATTTGTGATAGGAGGGCACACCAGAGGAATTATTAAACTCAAGGAAGAATCCTCAAGGTTGTTGAACACCTTGGAGGTAAGACTATGCAGAGGAAGGTATAGAGATAACATAATCACTAAAGGTTTTGTAGAGCTCTACCAGGAGGGAATCGAGCAAGTGCAAGGAGTGCATAGGAGGAGCTCTATTTCATGTTCTGGGAAGACAAAATGTCTAAAGTTTTGTGAAACTCTTCCAGGAGGGCATCAAGTAGTTGCATAGAGTGCATAGAAGAACTCTATTTTGATTTCTAAGAAGAAGGAGAAGTGTTGAAAAGAAGACACTCACAGAGTTGTTGAACACTCTGTGGAGAAAGGCTCTGCAAGCTGTGCATTGAGCCAAAGAATTCCAGGAGGGCGTGAAGCATTTCTTTACATGAAATACTTTGGATTTGATTTTAGTGAAATACTCAGTAGCACAAGGTGTGTGCGAGGGTGGACTTATTCTAAGTCTCGAATATCAGGAGGAACAATGCCTTTGCGAACAGAGCAACAGAAGAAAGGAGCAAAAGGTCAAGAAACTCTTTGAGGTTTCACAGTTGACAAAGCTCAGGAGTTCATCATTTCAACATTTCAGAGTTTAGGGTCTGGAATGGAAAGTGATTTTAGGAGTCACTGCTTCGTGAACTTTCAGTTCATGAAACTCCGAAAAGGATAGGGTCATTGGATTGAGGGAGACCTATAGGCATCAAATCATTTTGGAATTTTGGAGTTCGGGGTTTGGAGCGGAAAAGTATTTTGGAGTCGCTGCATCACAAACTCTCGGTTCACGAAATCACACTAGTCGTTGGATCTGGAGCGTAGAGGCCCGAGAGCCACTGGATCATGGATACGTGCACAAGAGGAGTGCACATAGGAGTTTTAACCCTCGTAGAAGCATCATGACCATCCATCAAGGAGGACACATGGAAAGAAGTCAAGGTTTCGGGGAAAGGCCCAAAAGATTTAAGTTCCAGGAGGACTGGGCCATTGATCTCTCAGAGTGGAAGACTTTGACATTTCAGGAACCGAGGATTGGAAAGACAGAGAACAGGGGGGAATGCTCACATCATGGTTTCCCGAATCATGAAAGTCGATAGTGCTTGGTCGTGGACCTTCATTTCGTCATTTCGAAACCTAGGTATTTGAGAGGCTAGGAGTCGGGAGACGTGGATTCCTGACTCGCGAAGTCAGGAAATCCTGAAAGCAGACGATGCCAGAATAGCACGAGCCAGAGTTGTTAATCCCTTTTTGACATTTCAGCAACCGAGAGTTCAAGAGAGAAGGAGTAGTGAGAAAGGGAGTCCTGACTCATGGAATCGAGAGATCATGAATTTTGAAATCTCGAAAAGAAGACGTGGTCATGGGTAGATTTCAGCATTCCAGGGTCCGAGAGTTTAAAGGACCAAGAACCGCCTGCAGTCGGAATCACGAAATCATGAATTTCAAAATCCCGAAAGAGGACCATGGTCGCAGGTATTTTTCGGTGTTTCGGCAACCGGAAGTTGGAAGGGACAATTAATTTGGGAGAGATCGCATGCAGGATTCCTGAAACCTCGAAACCTGAAAGGTGTTGGTTTGGAACAGGCAAGAGCACCGAAAGCAGAGTGCGTGCATAGGTTTTCTCAAGGCCCGTGCCAGAGGATAAAGAGACCTCTAGTTTTGTTCAAGGAGTTCCAACATGAGCCTGAAGAGCCATTTCAGCTTAGAATTTGGAACGATCCAGAGACCGGTAGGTCGCAAAACCTTGTTGAGGTAAGGGGTCTGCATCAATTGCTATCAGAGCCTAATTTTGTCTGTATATTTCAAGCAGAGGGAGCTAGAGGAAAAGAGGTAGTTTGATACGTGTCAAGTGGTATCAGAGCAATAGATTTTCTATTTTCATATCACATACAAGAGGAAGACTGTGAAGAGATAAAGTCTGATACCATCAATTGGTATCAGAGCCACCTTCTGTCTGTAGACTGCAGGCATAGGGAGGCAGAGTAGATAAAGAAAATACTCTGATACACATCAAGTGGTATCAGAGTGGGAATTCACTTGTATCCTATAAGCAAAAGGAAGATGGGGATAATCGTAGGTGTAGAGTGATATATAAGATTTCTAGGTGGGTAGACAGAGGATGATGATGGATACTGAAGGCCATGGGCATGGTCACAAGGAAGACCGCAAGTAGAAGAAAAATCCAAAGATGGATCTAGAACTCACTGAGATAAGGGCAAGAATGGAAGAGCTTGCACTGTGGGTGAAAAAAAATGAAAGAACATGATGGGAGTATGAATGGCCCGTGAAAAATAAGGTGAAGTGGCCAGTCAAGGAGTTGTTGCCCAAAAGACAGCAAAGGTTGTTGAAAATATGGTTGAGGTATGTTGAAAACCTCAATGACACAGAGTTGTTTTGCATCTGTGAGCCAGAAGTTGGAGAAACCCTTAGTGATGAGGAAGAGGGATCAGTTTCAGATCTCATAAACTTCCAGGAGGGAAGGGATGAATTTTCCAATTGCCAGGTGGGCAATGAAATGAGATCATTGGAGGATCTCATAGACTGTCAGGAGGACAGCAGTGGAAATTCATATTGCCAGGAGGGAAATGGTATGAGATTAGCTGATAATCTCATAGACTGCTAGGTGAATAGGATAGAAATCCCATAATGCCAAGTGGGCAAGGGAGAGAAGATGAGACTCTCTGAAAGTCTCATAAAATCAGGGATGAGTTTGGGTCAGCAAGGACTGTTGATGAAGATGGGATCAATTGATCTCATAAACTGCTAGGTAGGCAGAAGTGAAATTTTGAGTTGCCAGGTGGGAAATGGGAAGAGAGCAGCAGAAGGTCTCACATACTACCAGGGGAGTAGCACTGAAAGTTCAGACTGTCAAGTGGGCAATGAGATGGGATGACTGGATCTCATAGACTGCCAGGTGGGCAACAAAAAATTCACAAATTGCCAGGTGGGCAAGGGAAAGGAGATGAGACTATGTGAGAGTCTCATGAACTTAGAGGAGAGTTCAGATCAGCAAGGAGTGCTGACAGAAGAGAATCAAAACAAAATTATGATCATTGGGGGAATTGAGTTATTCCTACCAGAAAGACTAGTTGAGGCCATAGCATGTGTTGTAGATGCTACAGTAGAAGAAAGACAACCAGCAGAGACTGTCGAAGAGGAGGAAGAAATGGAGCAAACACTGACATTTTCCCAAGAAGTAGAAGATGAGCATTGAACAGAATGGATCAAAATTTTCAGCCAGGAAGCTGAACAGGAGATCACTGCAGTACTGGAAGATGAAGAAGAAGAAAGAGAAGAGGAAGTGAACAACATAGGATTTGTTTATTTGTGTGAAGAATTGGAAGCCCTGGAGAGAAGGGTGATGGTGCAAAATTTGCACATCCAATAGGCTAAGTTGGAAGAAGGTAGTGGAGCATACCAGCCCCGGGAGATGCTGGAAGAAGCTGGAAGTATGCTGGGAGGAGAAACGATAGCAGCAGAACTTCCACAGGAAGAAGTTGAGCAGCAATTCAGTGAGGAGACTGCGGAGTTGGATTCTATAGCAGAGTGACAACTTAGTGCCACAAAGGGAAATAAAGACAATATGGGGGATTGAGTTTATCTAACTAGTGAGATGAAGGAATTGCAGCAAAGAAGACTGCACACAGAGAACTAGCCACTGTTGCAGGTGGACGAGGTGATAGAAGAAATCATAAGGATGATGTTGAATTCAGCAGTAGAGATTTCCAACAATGCGAAGTTGAGCAAAAAGGAGCCTACAAGAGAAGCAGGGTAGCAACAACAGTAGTAGCGAAGCGATGGAGAGGATGGACATCTCCAAAGAGTTGTTTGGGATCTAGGTGGATTTCAACAACAATGTTGGGAAGCTCATGATCAGGAGCTCATGGTTTTTGCAGTAGAGGAGTATGATGCAGGAGCATTGCTCCAAGCCAGCTACGTGCCAGCTAGCCAAGACATCAAGCATGTTTAATGGAGAGGAGAGGCACAACCCTCTGACTTTCAAATTTCAAATTTGAATTTCTTGTATTAAATGATTGTAAGGCCGGTAGAGCCAAAATCCATGCATGTGTGAAGGATATAAATAAAGGTTTCCTTAAATGGTTGTAAGGCTAAGATTTAGATCCGATTCAGACTAGACAACCATTCAATGTAATTGAATGTAAATTAATGAGAGTTGGTGAGGATGTAGAGAAGCACTCGAGGAACCCCCTTTTGTAAAAACATCTTCTTCTATTTTCAAGAGGGCAGTCTGAGCAGAGAAGAAAAGAGAGAATAGGGAGAAGAGAGGAGAGTCGAGACTCTATTGCAGTATGAGCTTGAACACATTGTAATCAGGCATTCTCGATTAATACAATCATAGCAATTTTTCCTGCATGTTGTTGTTCATGTGTTTGTGAGTTCATGAATGCATGTCTTTATGTGTTGATGATATGTTGTATATGTATTTTAGGTATGCATTTGCAGGGATAGATAGATTTCCCTATCTGTGAGTTCTATGATTTTAGGTTTGGGTTCTTTGAGGCTTCATGCAAAATGTTGCATGACAAAATACTGCGGGTTCTATAAGCTAGTACAAGGATTGTACTTCTGAATTCTACGGAATTTCAGACAAAGACGTGTCAAAAGGGTGCACCAGAGGAAGTCATTAACTTAAGTAAGAATCCTCAGGGTTGTTGAACACCCTGAGGGAATAACTGTGCAGAGGAGAGCACAGAGAGGAGAAGAAGAATTGCTGAGAATTTTGTAAAGGCTCTGCCAGGAGGGAATTGAGCAAATGCACAGGATGCATTGAGCCAGTGCATAGAGTGCACTTCTGAATTCTGCAGAATTTGGACAGAGTTGTGCCAGGAGGGTGCACCAAAGGAAGTATTAAACTCAAGGAAGAATCCTCAAGGTTGTTGAACACCTTGGAGGTAAGACGGTGCAGAGGAAGGCACAATGATAACAAAATCACTGAAGGTTTTGTAGAGGTCTGCTAGGAGGGCATCGAGCAAGTGCAAGGAGTGCACAGGAGGAGCTCTATTTCGAGTTTAGGGAAGACAAAACGTATGATTTTCTGTGAAACTCTGCCAGGAGGGCATCGATCAGTTGCATAGAATGCACAAAAGAACTCTATTATGAGTTTTGAGAAGAAGGAGAAGTGTCAAAGAAAAGACACTAAAAGAGTTGTTGAAGACTCTTTGGAGAAAGGCTCTACAGGTTGTGTATCAAGCCGAAGAACGCCAGGAGGGCATGAAGCATTTCTTTACAGGAAATACTTTGGATCTGAGTTTAGAAAAATACTCAGTAGCACAAGGAGTATGTGAGGGTGGACTTATTCTAAGTCCCGAAGCTCAGGAGGAACAATGCCTTTGCACACAGAGCAACAGAAGAAAGGAGAGAAAGTTCGAGGATCTCGTTGAGGTTTCACAGTCAACAAAGATTAGGAGTTCGGCATTTCAGCATTTCGGAGTTCGGGGTCTGGAATGGCAAGTGATTTTGGGAGTCATTACATTGTGAACTTCTAGTTCACGAAAATTTGAAAAGGAAAGGGCCATTGGATTGAAGGAGGCCTACAACCATCAAATCATTTCAGCATTTCGAATTTCGTGGTTTGGAGAAGCAAGGGATTTTGGAGTCGCTGCATCGTGAAACTCCTGGTTCACGAAATCACGCCAGTCGTTGGATCTAGAGCACAGTGGCCTGAGCGCCACTGGATCATGGATACGTGCACAGGAGGAGTGGACATAGGAGGCTTAACCCTTTTAGAATTATTGTGACCATCCATCAAGGAGGACACATGGAAAGCAGTCAAGGTTTCGGGAAAAGGCTCGAAAGATTTTGGTTCCAGGAGGACTGGGTCGTTGATCTCTCAAAGAGGGAGATTTCGTCATTTTGGGAACCGGGGATTGGAATGATAGAGAACAGGGGGGAACGCTCGCATCATGGTTTCACAAATCATGAAAGCCGATAGTTCTTGGTTGTGGACCGTCATTTTGGCATTTCGAAACCCAGGTGTTTGAGAGGCCAGGAGTCAAGAGACGTGGAGTCTCAACTCGAGAAGTCGCAAAATACCAAAAGAAGACGACGTCAGAATAGCACGAGTTGGAGTCATTAAGACCTTTTTGGCATTTTGGCAACCGGGAGTTCAAGAGTGAAGGATTCTTGAGATAGGGAGTCCTAACTCATGGAATTTCAAAATCGTGAATTCCGAAATCTTGAAAAGAAGACATGGTCACAGGTAGATTTCGGCATTCCGGGGTCCAAGAGTTCGAAGGACCAAGAACCACCTACAACCAGATTCATAGGTAGTTTTTTGCGTTTCAGTGACCAGGATTTTTAAGGGACAAGGATTTTGGGAGAGCTCGCATGCAAGAGTCCCAAAACCCCAAAACCTGATAAGTGTTGGTTTGGAGCAGGCAAGAGCACTGAAAGAGGAGTGTGCGCATAGGTTTTCTCAAGGCCTATGCCAAAGTACAAAGGGACCTTTGGATTTGTTCAAGGGGTTCCAACACGAGCCTGAAGAGCCATTTCGGCTCAAAATTTGGAACGATCCAGAGACCGGGAGGTCGTAGAACCCTGCTGAGGTAGAGGGCCTGCACCATCAACCCTCAATTAGTGATAATTTTTTGTATCTTCTTGAATCTTATTGAAAGTACACATGTGTCTATCCCCACATGTGTTATTAATGGAGGCTAATGTGAAACATCCACTTGTACCATGGTGGTCAACAAGGTACGTCAACTTGTGGGAGGCATAACTTCCACGTACCATATTTGATTGAGGTGAAATTTGAATTGTTGGAAATGTCTCACTGTTTGGAATAATTCCAAGGGAATGGCAGGTATGCCTGGAAATTTTTTACACTAAAAATTCCATTTAATGCCTCAAATGGTCATTGAAAGTTATAGAAAAAAAATCTCCAAACTGACACTTGCACTAAAATGCACCCTACAAGACAATTTCTCTAGTTTTTCCACCTAGAAATTACTAAGATAGATGACAAATCATATAATGAATCATTACAAATCATACCTTCCCATTTAGGGAGGCTTTTGGTCCCAAAAATATTTTACTAAATGAGGTGAGGAAATGTTTCCTCTACCTTCTCCCCAGAGTTTCATTTTTCCTTGCATGGAAGTGATCTGTAAACTACCATGTATATTCCATGAGAACAGTTTGTCACAAAAGATATTGTATGATACTCAAATCGTTTATTATGGAAGTTTATTTTCCTTAGATATTATATTTATAATCACTACATTAATGCTCAAATTAATGAAATAACTAAATTGTGAAAACTAAAACTAAGAAAAAGAACACTCTATCCACAAAAATGAATACAAGATGTACCTATTGAGCACTCAACACACCCTAAAAGACTTTGAAATATTTATTTATTTTTTTGTATCACTTATCATTTTTGGATTAGAGTCAGAGATTCCATGGATGAATTTATATGTTGTTATTGAGTCTTGTTATTGAGGGCCTAAAATGTACACGGATTAAACTTTTTCGACGGTCGTTGATCGAAAATTTATGGTCTATAATATAATTCTTTAACATAGCCAATACGTTTTTAGGCATCAGAAAAATCCAAGAGATAAATCAAAAATGTCTACAACCATAAGAAATCGTAGATCATCAATCACTGATACATTTTCGTAATCGATGAACTCTGAGGGTCAAAACTCTGAAACATTGACTGTCACAAAATCGTTGATCGGTGATCGCTAATATATCATTAGCATCAGCAGGATAGGACGTTGTAGCCAAGGATGTATGTATAAATAAAATCACCGATACCAAAAAAATCTTTCTCGAATAGAGGTCAAAATTAACAGCCACATGTCTTTGTTGGGTAAATAGTCTGCATGACTCAATCTTTCCCTGCATCATCTTTTGAGGTTCCACACGTCATATCTATACTTCAATGTCATCATTTCCATGTCAAAACTGTATGGTGGTTTTGGTCGGCATCAGAACTTTTTCCTAAAGGTATCAATGAAACAATGTCTAAGAAAATTTGTCATCATCGATTCACTCATTAATTATCGACAGACTGATAGGTCACCAAACACCAGGGTTTTTCATCAAACCTTTGTCATTCTACAGCAGAAATCCTGACTGATCTATGTTTTTGTTCCATTCAAAATACCTTGTTATTTTCCTGACATCAATCATACTAGTTTCTTGTGAACATGAAAAGGCTTGGTAATTAATTGGGACAACCCTAGTTGAGGTGAGACAAAATTTTGCATTTTGATAGACAAATATAATTTTCGAGCACCCTACACCACGATCATGTGCACCAACCAACCATTGAAATTTTAATTCGTCGATGAACTATGAGATAATCCACTCTTGCGCCTCCATCCTATGTTGCATTTAATACTAAGCATGGTGTAGATTTTGTAATACATTGCACAGATCGCATTTACACTCCTGAATTTAAGACTTGATGGGACAAGGTAAGAAAAATTTCTATTTCAATTTACAAGGTCATACCCAAAAATGGTATTTTGTTCACAAATCACTTACCTCCCGAAGTAGACGAAGAAGCAAGAGCAGGCATCGAGGAGGTTGCAACCCACTCTTTGACTTTGATTACCAGTAAAACCAGGTTAATCTCTTGCAAGGAAGAGGTAAGAAATGTATTTATCATTTCTACACCTTTGTTTGCATCAATAACACTTTTCATGGTTGGATGACAACTTAGTATAATTTTTCTTTTTCTGCAGGAAAATGCCTCCAAGAAATCTGATGACCAAACACTCACCAAGAACTCCCAAAATGAATCAAAAAGAGGTCGGAAAAGGATCTACACTAGGTGCTGCAAGAGAACATTATTTTTTCTCAAAGACGGAATTAGTTATCTGTGCATCCACCAAAAATGAGTTTTCCCAAACTCCATTGTTCGGCGACATAGAGGCAAGCACTAGATCTAAAATGGTTCTCCCGCATTGGGGAGACCTGTATAGAAAAATTAGTCAGGAGGATTACCCAGAGTTCACACCCCACAGCAACCTGGATGTTAGAATATTGGATGATCAAGAGTTCCTGAACATTAGGAGATCATATATGCATAGGGTGACATGTCAGACACCAGTTATTCCCTACATCGAGATCTTAGGATAGATAATTGACCAAACAAATACATTGAAATGCATGGTCAACAATGAGGAAGGTGAATGTGTTGGTGATTTCCTTCCAATTGAGGTACAAAAGTATTATAAACTCAGGGACCCAGAGGAGAGGTTAAAAAAAAAATTCATGGTCAAATTTTATGAGTATCATGACACCAATAGATTACTAGCCTCATGGTGGAGAGAAGAAACAAAAACTCACAAATAGAAACATTGGCTCGTATAAAACGATAAATTTCATAGAGACCTACATGTATCTAATGGCTTTGATTTTCCAATTATATGGAGAAAAGCATTGCTCAAAATTTCTAGAAGCTTGGCTTCCCTTGGCATATACCATGGCGATTTCTGGGAGTAGTTTAAATTGGGGAGCCATTATATCCAAGCAACTAAGTATTAATATCCTATAGGCCTAGACACCAAAAGAATGAGAATTTCCAATATTCTATATGACATCCTACCTGTTGGATGTAATATGTGCAATAAACATTTTCGCGGGTATGAATTTAAGATGGCATATTGTTGAATTGCATGTACATGTTTATTTAAGAATCTTATGGGAGAGTAGGTACAAAATATCATATGCCATGATATGTGATGGGTTCATAGATAGGATATACTTCATTGTATTTAGAAAGGAGTGCCCTAGGATTTCGGTGGCAGCAAAAAAGATGATAGCTAAAGTTGGCCACTGGTACTTCGAAGAGACAAGCACCAATATCAAAGTGTTCAAACCTACTGGTGCTCCCCACCTACTCTCCGTTCATGTCCCAGATCATCTCATATTGGGATATATTTGTTACCAGACAATTTTACAAGGTTATAATGCTTCCCTGGTAAAGGATAAGAGATATATTTCATTCCCTATGGTTTTCATATAGGATTTTATATGGTCAAAGAAACTACACAAGAGAAACAATAAGGGTTAAATCATATCGATTATCGGTTCCCTAGAGGCCTCTTTTGCAAGAATGATCCAAAGGGATTAGTTCCCCAACATGCATCATAGGTATCCTCATGTTGGTTGTATTCTCATGATAGTTTTGAAGATGAAATATTTAGAGAGGGCACCCAGGATTGGGAGGAGGTTCTCCATAGAAGGGATAACCCCAATATGAGCAGATTTAAAGCGATTTCTATGGATGAGAAGTTTGAAACAATATAACAAATATCTCAAGAATCCCTAAGGGTAAGAGAAGAAAACATATCAGTAGAAGCAACAGAGGCACAGAGGAGGGGGATACTATTACTAGAAGAAGCTAAAAGAGATATACAAGGATTTGCTGAAGATCGCCCACTTAATCCTCTTATAGGACCCTTGAGGATTACCTCGATCGATAAAAACCATCCTGAGGAAGAGCTAAATGCCTCACAGAAATTTTCACTTGAGTAGACCACTTTCTAACAAAACCCCAACCCCATGTCACCATAGGCAATATCATCGATGACTACTACAAATCAGTGAAGGAAAACAAGATCATCAAGTGGGACGGGTGTGTCCATTGTCCTAATAGACTTAATTACCATATATGACAATGAGGAAGGTTCATAGGTTTCGTGCATAACCCTGGTACCAATCACAAAAGAGGAAGAGTTGGGGAAACATCTGCTCCAATGTCCGACGTTTTGATCCCAAATAGCTTGGAAGGTGACCATGAGGCTAGGAGCACTATAGACATTGAATTTCTTGATCAATTGGGAACACAGCCTCATAATGACAGCTCCAAGAATGAATTGGGTGTTGGTGAATAGGAAGAAGAAATGGAGCATCTAGAAATTCACACCTCAATGACCGAGCTCCCAGCTAATGTCGATCATTCACCTACTTCCCCATATAGGACAAAGAATTCTTTAGCTGACAAGGACCAGCCAAAGGCCAAATCACCAGAGCATACATAAACCTCCCATGCTAAGGAATTGAAAGAACCTGCCATGGAATATCTCTATATGGAAGGAAGCCTAGGAAGTAATCTATCTTGGGGAGATCAACAGATTCTTGAACCATTATATGAAATCACCAGTATACAAGAGATTTATTATGAAAGGAAAAGGAAAGCTATGATGAGAAGGACAACCAAGACAAGGAATATCACGCTCGATAGAACACTTCTCATAACCACAGAGGAAATGTTGTTTGACACATAAAATGATAATATGATTGAGTTAATTGGAGAAGGTGTGGCTATAATCGATGCTACTTTAGATAGGGAAAGAAGGGATGAAATGGAGGTAGCTTCCATGAAGAAATAAATAGACCATCTGCGACATCAAGTGGAATATTACCAGAATTTGACATAGGCAGTGGTACTCCTGAAGAGTGATTTCCAAGAAATGTATGCCCAATTCACAAGTGAAAGAGATCTCTTCACCACTCGCATAGTTGATATCCAAGAACATACCCTCATGGTGATGGAAACCTATAAAGACATGCAAAGATGGTATGAAAAAGAACATCAAGCCTTAGAATATATTGGCTACATCAGCGGAGTGCGGAAGGGTCGAGATACATAAGAGCATGGAATCTGCATGTTGATGGATAGGAGCATCTTCTGAATAAGGAAGGAAGTTGAACAATGGGTAAGCATGGTCCAAGAACCTTAGCAGAAAATGCAAGAAATATGGGGAGATTGTGAGAAACGCTGGGAGAAAATATATCGAGAAATGAAGAACTTTGAACTACCAGAGTTTGGTCCACCATAGGATTTCTCCAATTTGCATGACATAGTTAAACAACATGAAGAGAAAGACCTTTCAGGGGAAGAATAGATTTCACAGACTTCAAGCATGATCTCGGGTCAAGTGAAGAATTTCATGGAACCCCCGATTAAAGATATTGCAATCCTACAACGCTTGAGTGTCGAGCTAATCAAGTATAAGCAATGGGAAATAGAGATAAAGGAGGTCCTCTCCACTCCAATGGATTAGAACAGATTCCCATATGCAAATTCATGTAAATATATCTTCATCAAGTGGTGAGAGTATGAGAAGAACAATCCACTTCATTAAAACCACTAGATGATCAAAATAGAAGCAAAAGAGAACAGATAGATAGAATATGTTGTTGGGTTATGAAAAAGGTATAAATATCTTCCTTTTTCACATAGTTCATGATATGATTTTGATTGATTCTTCATATAGTTAGGGATAAATAGGAAAGAACATGATTAATATGTCTCTTAGGGTTGTTATTAAAGTTTTATTAAATAGTTTCTAAATTACAATTGGAATCGTTTGATTTTGTTGCAGAATTGGATAAATAACTGTCAAAGATAACCAAAGAGATCTTGGCTATGCACAAGCTATTGGAGGTTGAAGACTTTTAGGTGCAAAGCAGTTTTGAAGATAATGCATTTTCTATATTGTAACTTTATAATAGTAAAGCAATCCTGAGGATCTTTCGATCCTCAGGATATCTTGATTTACCCAGACTATTGTAATATATAAGAGGGTAATGGATCCAGGAAAAAGGGGAGAAAAAATGCATTCAAGTATTTAGATTCAAAATTGCTAAGCGCAAGCAATTTTTGTAAATGTTTCACCAGCTATGGAATCAATGAAATTTTTGAGTGTTTCTACCATTTCTATGTTCTGAGTTTCTCGTAGTAGTACTTCTAAAGACTGAGGGCCCAGTCTGAAGCAGCTACTATCTCATTCTGTAGTTGTATTTGTTCGAAGTTTGATTTCTATTTTGTGATTCAGATCTCTTTTACAATAGCCAAGGATAAATGCATAAGTGTGTTAATGATATTATGATTGTTTGCGTATAGAAGACAGACATTTCCCTCAAGTATTAATGATTGTTGTTACAATTTCCATTTCTGAAGTTGTTGCTTGACCGTTCCTCACATTTTCATCCACGTTGTTCCTTTTTCATAGATTTACGATTGTTGTTTCTTTCGGTTAAAGTTACATTAGTTTTTCCTTTCGGTTAAAGTTACAATACTTGTTCCTTTCGGTAAAAGTTACATTCGCTGACCCTTCCTACTAGATTACAATTGTTGTTTCTTTCTGTAGATAGAGTAATTCGTTATTTCCTTTCCAGTAATCAGAATTCATAATTGATAGTTAATTCTATAACTCCTCACTTAGATTCAATTACTACCTTTTAGTTAACATAATTCAATAGATTGATTAGTTCCTTTCCACTTTATAGCATCTTAGTAATCAGATTGCAATTCGATTAGTTCTTCGAATCTTTGGTGAACGTTTGAGGAACTTGATTGTTGATGAACTCAGATTTGGTTCAGCTATACGATTTTAGGCTACCTGCATAGACTTTGTTGATATTCTTAAGATAAAAGACGAATCTTTGGGTTGATAAATTAATGTTAAACTAAGGTTGTTTTTAGGACATCTTTAGACACCAACATTTAGTTTTGAAGATAAAGCATTTTCTATATTGTAACTTTATAATAGTAAAGCAATCATGAGGATTTTTTGATACTCAAGATAGCTTGATTTACCTAGAATATTGTAATATATAAGAGGGTAATAGATCTAGGAAAAAGGGGAGAAAAAACGCATTCAAGTATTTAGATTTAGAATTGCTCTGCACAAGAATTTTTTGTAAATGTTTCACCAGCTATGGAATCAATGAAAGTTTTGATTGTTTCTACCATTTCTATGTTTTGAGTTTCTCGTAGTAGTACTTATGAAGATCGATGGCCCAGTCTGAAGAAGCTACTGTCTCGTTCTGTAATTGTATTAGTTCGAAGTTTGTTTTCTATTTTGTGATTCAGATCTCTTTTACAATAGCCAAGGATAAATGCATAAGTGTGTTAATGATCTTATGATTGTTTGCGTATAGAAGACAGACATTTCCCTCAATTATTAATGATTTTCGTTACGATTTCCATTTCTGAAGTTGTTGCTTGATAGTTTTCCACATTTTCATCTATGTTGTTCCTTTTTCTTAGATTTACGATTGTTGTTCCTTTTGGTTAAAGTTACAATAGTTGTTCCTTTCGGTTAAAGTTACAATAATTGTTCCTTTCGGTTAAAGTTACAATAGTTGTTCATTTCAGTAAAAGTTACATTAGTTGTCCCTTCCGACTAGATTACAATTGTTGTTTCTTTCTGTAGATAGAGTAATTCGTCATTTCCTTTCCAGTAATTAGAATTGATAATTGATCGTTAATTCTGCAAGTCCTCACTTAGATTCAATTATTGCTTTTTAGTTAAGAGAATTTAATAGATTGATTAGTTCCTTTCCACTTTATAGCATATTAGTAATCATATTTCAATTCCATTAGTTCTTAGAATCTTTGGTGAACGTTTGAGAAATTTGATTGTTGATGAAGTACTCAAAGCAACTTTGATCAAAGGCATGAAAGATGAATGGGTAGAAACATTGAATTTAATGGGGAAAGGTGACATTTATCAGAAAACTTATGAAGACATTGTTCTATTGTGTATCATGTGATCATGAGGAAGTACAGGGACCAGGTCAGGAACGCAGACATCCCTCACAAGAAAAAACAATATAACCAATGGGGGTGTTACACGAGATGAAGTTGGTAATCTCCTAGAAAACTTTAAAATAGATATTTTGAGCACTCTGACTACACAATTGGATGTATTGCATGCCAAACAAAAAAAGGTAGAAGTAGAGCAGACCTTGGATTTATTTTTCCATAGGTGCAGAAAGAAACATGGTCCAAGGGAATGCCCCTTGGATATAGTTCGGGTTTGCACTATTTGCACCAAGGATCATGACACAGATGAATGCCCATCACTCCCTGGATTGAAAGTTGTATTCAAAGAAGAAAAAGAGGAAACATAACCATTATATCTGATGGCTCAGTGCCGTAAGTGGTAGTCCCGACCTCAAAATACATTTTAGGACCCTTCCTCTTTCTTTCCTAGATAGTATAATCAACAACAGAATTTTGGTAGCACATGGCAGTGTTAGCCATCTACTAATCAGAACTGGCAGCCCCAGCAGTACCCACTTGCAATTCTTACCTTGCCAAACCAGCCTTCCACAAACCCCAACTGGAAAAATCAACCAACTATAAGTTCCAATTGGCCCAATTCACAATACCCCACCTCATCCTAGAAAAATTTGAATAATAGCTACCCTCCACAATTGTCTAATTCGACTGTCCAAAACCCAGATTGGAACCAGAACTGGCAGCGCCTCCATGGGGATGAATAACCAACCTATGGGGATGGCCTCTCAAACCCAATCCCCATTACAAAATCCACTCCCATTGCCCCAACCACAATTTCACCCTCAATTACCTACCCAACCCCACCCAAATCCAAATAATAGACCAGCTCAGTTCGTCCAGATTATGGAAAATGGAGAAGGGGAAATCAATCCAGTAAGGTGCAATGAACTTCGGTTAATATCGCGGCGCATAATCTCCCCCGAAAAAAATGGCATTCCCCAAGAACAGGGGAATGAAAAACAACCATCAATAACACCCTCTACTGTGGTAATAATAGAAGAAATCGAGCAAGGGATGAACATAGTCGAATCACAAGACTCTAATAAGGATGCAATTCCCTCCCCTCCATTCCCCAAAATACTGATGATAGCGAAACCCACCGTATATCCTGACTTTGACATTGTAGGAGAACTCAAGAATTTATACATCAAAATTCCACTCCTGCAAGCCCTACAAGACATACCGATCTATGCAAAGACAATCAAGGAGCTATGTGGGAGGAAACCCATCAAAAAAATCAAAAATTCATCATCAACAGTTCATGTAGTGGGAGCCTTATCTCATCTAATTTTGGGTAGAGAAACACCAGTCAAATATGCAGATCCAGGGAACCCCACAGTAACAGTTCAGATTCAGGGTTGTTCCTTTCCAAATACCCTAGTTGATTTGGGGGAAACCATCAATCTTCTAACTATGGAAACCTGCAATGCCTTGGGTCTTGACTCTTTGGACCCAACCCCGATTATGTTGTAATTGGTTGATCGGTTAGTGGTCAAACCACTTGACACACTACATGATATAGCCATTTCAGTTGAATCTTTGGAATATCCTGCAGATTTTCTCATCATCAACCTAAGAAGTGGACTTGAAGGGAATCCATTGATATTGGGCAGACCATGGCTTGTGACAGCTGATGTGTACATGGGCTGTCAACTGGATACAATGACAATTCCTAGAGGAGGGGTTACAAGGAATCTCATCTTATATCCTCCAGCCAAACCTAGTCCAACAATCGTACACCCGCAATTTCCACCACCACGATATCCAGAGAAGGATCTGTGTACCCCACTCACGATGGAAGAAACCCTCAAGCTCAAGAATCAGCTAGAGGATGATGTAATCAGTGGGTTTATTAACAACCCAACCGTTGTAAGTAACCCAACATGTCAGATGCTCCAAGTTGTTCCAGACTGTGAAGCACAGGGAGACCCATTGGAAGATTTAATGGAACAACAAATTCCAACTACCATTGTTCACAACAACAAATCCATTGAAATCGCACCAGGGAATTCTCTGAACATTAATGCCAACCTAGAAGAGAAACAACAACAAAAGATAATCCAAACCCTCTCTAAATACCAACAAGCTTTTGCCTGGGAGTACTCTGTTATGAAAGGTATTGATCCACAACTCTGCACACACCACATTTATATTGAGAAAGAAGCCCAACCTACCCGACAACCGCAAAGAAGACTGAACGCCCACCTCAGAGATATTGTTAAATAAGAGCTACAAAAGATGTTGGGTACATGTTTTATATACCCTATCTCAGATAGTCAATGGGTTTCCCCATTAGTCATCATCCCAAAAAAAAATGGCAAGTGGAAAATATGTGTTGATTACAGGGAGCTAAACAAAGCTACTCAAAAAGACCATTTTCCATTACCCTTCATCGATCAGGTCCTAGATACCTTGGCAGGGAAGAAATTTTTCTCTTTCCTAGATGGTTTCAACAGCTATAATCAAATCCATATTACCCCAGAAGATCAGGATAAAATTACATTCACATGTCCCTGGGGTACCTTTGCCTACAAAGTATTTCCCTTCAGACTTTGTAATGCTCCAACTACATTTCAAAGGGCCATTCTAAGCATATTCAATGATATGATTAGTGAAGGGCTTGAAGTCTACATGAATGATTTCACTGTTGAATTACTGAGAGGGAGGGTGAATCAGTAATAATGTAATTATAATCCTTTTTCTTCAAATGTTATATCAATGTAGAATTATTATCCAATAATGAGCAGTAATAAATAAACAATCACACACATACACAGTAAACCAGTGTTTTACATGGAAACCCAAATCGGAAAAAAATCGCGGAATTCTTTTTCTTATATGTCTTGAAGAATTACATTCATTGGAAGCACCAATGTCCTTTGTTTTCCAGCCGCAACTGGAAGGAGGCTCCAACCCCCTAGTTTCTCAAGCTACAACCTGAGGGAAGCTCCAACTCCCCAAATCTCTGGCTACAACCAAAAGGAGGCTACAACCCCCAATGTTCTCCAGCTACAACCGAAAGGTGACTACAACCACCTGTCATTGCCCGGTCCTGCTACCCTGAAGTAGAAGTAGAATGATGGAACCACTGTCACACTATCACTGTGAGATATACCACTGTAAACCTGTACCAATAAATCTGAACCATGCATCAACCATGCATC
>JZKD02S1675752.1:175332-186523 GCA_000966675.3 Picea glauca
GCTAAGTTGCCCCATCAATCACCCCAACAATGGTCAAGAGTATTAGTGTAAGATCCAAGCAGTCATCCGAAATGAAAGAAACCTAATGCATACATAAGAAGGTTATAATGATCAACTATGACACATACCATGATACCTCGGACCAATTACCTCATGGAGCAAGAGTCCTCTCCGATGCAAGCCCAGACCGGTAGCGATGGAAGTTGGTACTGCTGGCAGGACAAGCTGGCTGAGAAGAAGAAAGATGGGCCCTCCAGGGCCATGCTCAAGTCGCTCCTGCTCTCGGTACTCCATGTCTAGGACCATGTGGTCCTCAAGACATGATCTCCTAGTTATCCCTAGATATCGAGGATAACAAAGCCTAACAATAATTCCATCCAGGTCATGAATCTAGAGAACCTTACCACTCACAAAAGTATTAAGAGTCTAATTGGGCCTCTTAAGCAGTTTTGGTTTTTGTTGTTGAGTTAAAGGGACCTCGAACCCCTAAACATAATTGGCAATAGAAGGAGGACCTGAACCTCCGAATGGCTAATAATATTTCCGATAATATATTATGCATAGCCTATAGATTTAAAACAACCCACATGCATGGCTAGTCACTCTCAATACAACCCACATATAGATATTACTCTCGATACGATTAAGTCACCTCAACACAAAGAGGAAGAAAACACGTACTCTAAAATTTACACTCTTCCCCATGAAGAGTTAAATAAGTTCAGGGGAATCACTAGAGCTTATGCCCGTCAAATCGAAGCATTACCTTTAGATCCATTACTTCCTCGAAGAAAAACAATAAGCAAACCAGTTGTCGACACCACTGACCAGGTATTTGTTCACATGGTAGAAGACCTGATATATTTTTCCCTTACATAGATTGAACAACCCCTTAATTTGATACCCGAAACACTAGTTGGTAACTACTCTGAACCTAATAATTTTGAATCTGAAGAATAAGGGTCCAACTTAGATCGCTCAGGTTCTGAATCAGAAGAGATGGAGGATCATAAAAATAAAAAATGGAGGAGTAAATCAACCTCAATACAATCAACCATGTTTTTCCATATATGCTCTGGTGATCCCAAGATGGGTGGATAGCCTACCCAGACATCCAGAAAAATTACTTCCTAAATTTGACCCTGAAACCTTTAGATTGCCTAAGGACCATATTAAAAATTTCATATTAGCTATAAGGTTGATGAATGTTCAACACGAAGATGTAGTGTGCATAATTTTTCCTTACACATTTGAAAATGCATCCTTGACTTGGTATTTCAACCTTCCAATTGCTTCCATAACTAGTTGGACAAAGTTTCAAAAATATTTCTTGGACAAATTTGTCGAAGGAACTACCACATGATATTTAATGGCTGAACTTTTTTCTGCCACTATGAGTCCAAAAGAAAAGATTAAATATTTCAACCAAAGGTTCACCATCATTTTGAACAAATTTCAACCCAAGGTTAAACCTACCTAGGAGTTGCTAATTAAAGTATATGCTAATGCTCTCCCAGCTTCTATTTCCATGTTTGTAAAAATGGATTCCAAAAATGCCCTAGCCGAAAATTTTGAAGAAGCCAAAACGATTGAATTCCAAATGAAAGGGTGCAAAGAAGGTCATATCTCATTAATAAAAAAGGAAACCCAACCTATACCTAAGAGAGGAATTTTGTTAACAAGACCCTTGGGAAAATAAACAGAACAAGGTCTTGATAAAGAAGGAGGGGATATAGAAAACCTGCAGTGGATGATAAAAGAAATCTCAGACAATATCATAGATATGAAAACGAGTGTTGGGGAGGGAAACCAAAATCAAAGACCTTATAAACATTTTTTTTAAATAAATCCACCCTTCAAATCTATTAAACCTCCCCTAGCTAACCTAAAAATTCATTTAAGGAACGTATCATATTACTCCTTCTGCATGTACCATCAAGAAAACCATTCAGAAAGGGATTTCCCCTAGTGGGTGCATGCTATGAATCTAATGGAAAATCGATTCCTAGAGGAATGTTCTCTAACTGAACAACCTAGTAGCTCGGAATTAAATTCCATCGATCAAGAAATTCAAGAGGCATTGATTTGTTATGGGATTCCAAACACCTGATGCCTTTCAATGACATCGTTGAAGTGTTGAGACCTCCCAATAAAGTTATAGTTGTACAAATGCGAGGTAGAAGTCAACCTGTCCAAAGTAATCCCACCACTACTCAGTTATCTAGAGAGAAACTAGAAACCGATCACCCCAAACTTCTATTTCCTCCCCAAAGAAATCCCATAAACATACACACCTGGGAAGCTCCCAAGATATACTACAATGTAGTAGAAGAATTTAAGAAGATGAAGGTTAATGTGTCTTTCATGTACATGTGTAGGATCCCTCAACAAAAGGATTTTTTATTGCAGGCCTTAAAATCAATAGATACCCCTATGAAAAGAACTGATCAATGTGAGGTCCCATCTCCCACAGATTTAACAAATAAGCCAAGTGTGAATTCTTTCTCTTTAGACAAAAGAGGAAGGCCTTTTGTTCCTCCTTTCCTCTTGATGTTTGAAGTTTTTAACATAAATCTACATAGTTTCCTAGTCGATTCAAGGGCATATTCAAATGTCATTCCATTGTTAATCTGCAAGAAATTGAATGAAACCCAACTCAAAAGTGATAAACATGTTATACGAATAGATGGGACTCAGGTAAAGGTCATTGGGGAACTTAAATATTTCATGATCAAAATTGCTACACACCCCAAATTTGTTCAAGTAATTGACATAATCGTAGTAGACATCCTGGAGTCCTATGGACTACTACTTATCCGAGACTGGTCTGAGAAATTAAACGGATACTTTAGTACCAACTAGGATCATCTTTGGTTTCCTTTAAAAGGACATACAGACATGATTAGGATTGACAAAGAAAGATATCTCAAACATATTTTCATTGATTTAGAGACTCCAAATGAACCTTCATCGACATAGTTCTTCATTTTAGGAAACTACTCCTATGATTATGATTTTAGTAATTTATCCCATCACTTTTATAACATACCTCCCACTCAAAAATATGAAATGACCTTTCAAGTAGACTTACTAGTAGCCACAGAAGAAATCATCCTATGTCAGGATTCTCCGACAGGAGTAATAGACAAGGAGGATGAAAGTGAAAAAAGAGTTAGACATGAAGAAGTTAGTAATTTTCCCACACAAATTTTGACATTTCACTTTGATGGTTCTAAATCGTAAGAAGGGTTGGGAGAAGGATGCATCCTCATTGACCCAAAGGGGAAATGAAACTTCTTATCCTACAGATTAGAATTTGAATGCACTAATAACATTGTTGAATATGAAGCTCTAGTCTAGGGACTAAATAAAGCCATCAACTTATACATCAAATAATTGAAATTTTTTGGAGACTCAGAAATTATCGTTATGCAATTAAAGAATAATATCCACTTCAATTCACCTCACTTAATAAACTACAAGAAAAAGGTGCATAGGATAATATATAATTTTAAGGCCTTCAACATTATTGTTGTTACTAGGATGAAAAATACCCTTGTTGACGCTCTAACCATTGTTTCCTTAATATTATCTCCTTTAGAAGACTATGAAGCCTCAAGGTTTGCAGTAGAATTTCTCTACAAGCCATCGGTACCTCACAACATTTCTAACTGGAAAGTTTTTGAAGGGAGTGAACAGATTGTAGATTTCCTAACTAATCAAGAGAATTTTAAAGATTAGTCCATTGATGATGAAATATTTCAAGGACTATGCACATAATTGAATCTCCGTGAACATAATAGAGGAAAAGATCCCTCTAATGACAAACCAAAGTTTCACACGATACCAAAATGAGTGTCCAATCTGCAGAACCTTTTTGACCTAAGGAGAAGATTTAGAGGGCCAAGGAATGCAAAGAGAGGGAGCTCATGTCCTATATACCAAACAATAAACCTAGGAACCCCAGAGAACCCCAATAATGTCAATTTGGGTAAGATAGTGTCCAAAGAATATAGGAAATATTATATCAAGTTGTATAAAGAATATGAATATGTCTTTTCCTGGTCCTACTAAGAATTGAAAACTTATGATACTCGCATTATTCAACACACAATCCTGTTAAAGTATGGAGTAAAACCCTTTCAACAAAATATTGTGAAGTACCACCCATATCTGGAACCTCTGATTTATCAAGAGAAGAAGAAATTATTAGATGCCAATATTATCTTTCAGGTAAGACACTCTTCCTGGGTAGCCAATCTAGTGCCTATCAGAAAGAAGTCTGTAGAGATTCATCTGCCCGTGGATTTCAAAAACCTTATTAGATCATGAGAGAAGTATATCTATCTAGTCCCACCCATGGAATATATCCTACATACAGTATCCGACTTTGAAATATTTTCCCTCCTAGACGATTTCTCGGGATATAACCAGGTCCCAGTTTCATAAAATGATTGATTAAAAACTACCCTCTAGACCAAATGGGGAACCTTCGCTTATAAACACATGCCTTTGGGTTGATTAACGTAGGAGAAAACTTCCAGAGGGCCATGGACGTATCTTTTCGAGGGTTTATTAACAAGTGTGTGGTAGTCTATTTAGATGACGTAATAGCATACTCAAAAAACAAAGAAGGCCACATTCAACATTTGAATCAGTTTTTGAAAGGTGTAGGAAGTATGGAATATCATTGAACCCTAAGAAAACCATATGTGGTGTATAGGAAGGAAAAATATTAGGTCATATCATATCTCAAGGAGGAATTAGTATCGACCCTGAGCAGATAAAAGTGATATCTCAACTCCCCTTGCCTCGCAATAAAAAGACCATGCAATCCTTCTTTGGGAAAATCAACTTTGTGAGAAAATTTACTCCTGACTTCGCTGAAATTGTTAAACCCTTACAAAAAATGATTTTCAAAGATGTAGAGTTTAAATGGGATTAACAAAGGAAAGGATATTTTAACAACATCAAAACCACAATATCCCAATCACCAGTACTATGAATCCCTGTCAACAAAGATTTCTTCCTTTATACCTTTTCTTATAACCAATCCTTGGCTATAGTAATTACCCAAAAGGATGATGAAAACAATGAAGCACCAGTATCCTTTATGAGAACCAACCTTCAAGGAGATAAACTGAAATACCCTGCTATAGAAAAACAGGTTTACGCAGTATATAAAGAAGTCAAACATTTCAAATCTTATATCGTGAAGAATCACAGTAAATTCATAGTACCTCATCCAACGGTTCAATCTCTATTCACTCAACAAGAGATGGGAGAAATAAGGGGAAATTGGATGGAAGGCATCTAAGAATTTTATCTAGACATAAAACCTGCCAAAATAGTCAAAGGTCAAGGATTGTGTAAACTGGTCATTGAGGCCCAAGATTTGGTCAATGCAGAAGACTTTGGTTGGGAAAACAATTTGTTTTTACCGTGTGGTGAAGCCTTATACATACCTCTTGGGAAAGAATCCTTTTATGTAAACTTTCCTTATCTCCTACATCATGGAACTTGTTCAGAAAACCTAAACCCTAGAGAAAGGAGAGCCCTCAGGCTAAAGTCTGCTCAATATCACCTAATAAATTCAGTGCTTTTCTGCGTAAACTATGATGGATTACTCCCTATATGTCTTGAGCATGATGATGCATAAAAGGTACTGAGAGAACTCCATGATGGTCTAGCAGATGGAAATTTTGCAGGAGAAACCACGGCTCACAACATATTAAGGGTTGGTTATTATTGGCCTAGTATGTGCAGGGATGCTCATGCATATGCCAGTAAATGTAAATCATGTCAAGTAAGCATCGGTAGGGAAAAAAGAGAAGCCATTCCACTCCATTCACTATCCATATATAGACCATTCAAGCAATGGGGAATAGACGTCATAGGAGAAATTACTCCAAATTCTTTGAAACAACATAAATATATCTCGACTGCTACAAATTGTTTCACAAGGTGGATGGAGGATATCCCTCTCACGCACATTAATGAAAAGGTAGTGATCCAATTTTTAGAACAACAACTAACAACAAGGTTTGGGATTCCCTCCATCCTCGTTTTGACAATGCTTCATATTTTTCTTCTACATGCTTGACCGAATTCTCCCTTGATAAGGGGATCATGATAAGATATTATGAAAACTACTACCCGCAAGGGAATATGGTAGCAAAGAAAACTAATAAAAACATGGTGAGAATAAAAAAAAAATAGTTGTTGAAAATCAAAGGAATTGGCATGATTTACTTCATAATTCCCTATGGGACGATAGAATAACACCCAAAGAATCCATTGGAAACTCTTCATACTTTCTAGTATATGGGAAAGAATCCATTCTTCTAAGAGGATTGTACCTTCCATCTTTACATCTTGCCCAGGCATCAAGAGGTCAAACCTCATCCACTCTACAACAAAGGATTGATACCCTTCTCATGCTAGATGAAGAAAGAGAAAAGGCTAAATTTAAGTTCATCGCTCATCAACATGTAGTTAAGAGATGGTTCGACAAACGTAAGGCCAAAGATTTTTTTTTTGAAGTAAAAGACCTAGTCTTGAAGTGGGATAAAGCAAATGAGTCTAAAGGAAAACACTCAAAAGTTCCAAAATCTATGGCTCATACCTTTTCAGGTGGCTAATAATATTGGGGAAGACACATAACGGTTGAAAAATATGCGGGGGGAATCTGACACCCTCCCGGTGAATGGTCAAGGCTTAAAACAATACTTCTCCTAATAAAACATAAAAAATAAAGTGTGTGTCTTTGATGTTTTGTTTGAGTTTTTGTTTATTTTTAGCATACATTTTGATCAGGATGAGTGTGTGGGTTTAGGGAAGACTGTTTTTGAACTCCTTTTATTTCTTTCTTTTGGTTGATTATTTTATTTTAATTAAGTTATGTTTCTTAAAGAAATGGTTGAATTTAATAAATACGGTGAAATAAACTATTCTCCTAACCTGCACTTACATGAAAAATAAGAGACGTTGGAAAATACAAATTTTAAAAATCATATTTGACTTTGTAAGCATATTACCTAGGGAAGCAATGAAATATCTTCCTAGTGGCCTGGTAACGATAAATGGAGAGATGGCTAGATGGAAATAATTACATGTACCCATGGAAAAAGCCAGGAAAATCTCCACCTTAACACTTTCACCTTATCAGAAAACAAATATCCTCCTCTCTGACTCACTCTCGGTATTTATGCCAGAAAATGATGATCCACAAAAATAGTTTAAATTCCTAGAGGGTATGTAGATAACTCTGTCGGACCTATGGACACTCGCTAGCAGCGGATCAAGGTCTTTGATGTCGGGGTGACTTTTTAGGGGCTATGGACGCTCGTTGGTAGTGGAGCAACAACATAAGGAAGAAACAACAGCTAAATCACCTCATGTCGATGGACACCCTACCCAACTCTTGTCTAGAAAGGACATGGATTGAGGTTAAAAGGAAAGAGGGTGGAAAAGATAAACCCCATAGGTAGATTCAGATTTTCTAACCCAGGAACTTGTGTACACATTGATAGAAAAGGTTCTGTTGAAAAGGAATAGAATAAATCTAGATGCTTTCTCAACCAATTTTCACAGGATAAGCACGAGAGAAGGAGAAGATATTATTTTTTCGCCTGGAGAATCGCCATTTGTTGAGCACTCAACACACCCTAAAATACTTTGCGAAATTTCTTTCTTTTGGGGTAACACTTATCATTTTTGGATCAGAGTGAGAGACGTCATGGATGAATTTATATGTTGTTATTGATTCTTTCTATCAACCTCCTAAAATGTACACGGCTTAAACTTTTTCGACAGTCATTGATCGACAATTTTTGGTCTATAATACAGTTCTTTAACATAGTTGATACATTTTTGGCATCGACGAAATCCAAGAGATAAATAAAAAATGTGGACAACCATAACAAATCTCTAATCATCAATCATTGATACATCATTGACATTGGCGGGATAGGACACTATAGCCATGGATGTATGTCTAAATAAAATAACCGATACCGAAAAAATGTTTCTCACGTAGAGGTTAAAATTAACAGCCACATGTCTTTGTCATGTAAATAGTCTGTATGACTCAATCTTTCCCTACGTCATATTTTGAGGTTCCACATGTCATATCCATACTCCCATGTCCTCATTTCCACATCATCATTGTACAAGGTTTTTGGTCGGCGTCAAAACATTTTCCTAAAGGTATCAACAAAACAATGTCTAAGAAAAACTATCGACGACGATTCACTCATTAATTATCAGCAAACTGATAGGTCACCAAATGCCAGGGTTTTTCATCAAAAATTCGTCATTCTGCACCAAAAATACTGGTTGATCCGTGTTGTTATTCCATTCAAAATACCTTACTATTTTCCCTATGTCGATCATACGAGTTTCTTGTGAACACGAAAAGGCTTGGTAATTTGATGGGACACCCCTAACTGAGGTGAGATAAAATTCTGTGTTTTGATAGACAAATTTAATTTTCATGCACCCTACACCAAGATCCTGCACGTTGGCCAATCTTTGAAATTTTAATTCGTCGATGAACTACAAGATAATCCACTCTAGTGTCTCCATCGTGTGTTGCATTTAATCCTAAGAATAGTGTAGATTGTGTAATAGATTGTGCATATTGCATTAACACTCCCGAATTTAAGACTTGATATGAAAACAAAATTAGACATTCTGTTTAAATTTACAAGGTAATACCCAAACATGGTATTTTGTTGGCAAATCACTTACCTCTCGAAGCATACGATGAAGCAAGAGCATGCATCGAGGAGGTTGCAGCCCACTCTCTAACTTTGATTACCAGTAAAACCAGGTTAATCTCTTGCGAGGAAGAGGTAAGAATTGTCTTTATCAGTTCTACACCTATGCTTGTCTCAATAACACTTGACATGGTTGGTTGGAAACTTACTATAATTTTTCTTTTTCTGTAGGAAAATTCCTCCAAGAAATCCAACGACTAGGCACTCACCAAGAACACCCAAAATGAAGGAAGAAGAGGTCGGTGAAGGATCTACTCTGAGCACTACAAGAGAACTTTATTGTGTCTCAAAGATGGAATTAGTTATCCGCACATCCACCAAAAAGGAGTTTTCCCAATCTTCGGCATTCGGTGACACAAAGGAAAGCACTGGATCTAAAATGGTTCTCCCGCATTAGGGAGACCTGCATAGAAAAATGAGTCAGGAGGATTACCTAGAGTTCACACCCCATAGCAACTCAGATGTCAGAATATTGGATGATCAAGTGTTCCTGAACATTAGGAGATCATATATGCACAAGGTGGCTTGTCAGACCCCAGTTCTACCCTGCATCGAAATCTTAGGATGGATAATTGACCATGTAGATACATTGAAATGCATGGTCAACAATGAGGAAGGAGAATCTGTTGGTGTTTTCCTTCTAGTTGAGGTACAAAATTATTATAAACTCAGGGACCCTAAGGATAGGTTAAACATGGATTTTGTGGTCAAATTGTATGATTATCATGACACATGTAGGTTACTAGTCTCATGGTGGAGAGAAGACAAAAAATTCACAAGCAAAAACATTGGTTGGTATAACATGGTAAATCTAAAAGAGACCTACATGTATTTAATGGCTTTGATTTGCCGATTATATGGAGAAAAGGATTGCTAAAAAAATTTAGAAGCTTGGATTCCCTTGGCATATACCGTGGCGATTTCTGGGAGTAGTTTCAATTGGGGAGCCATTAGCTCCAAACAATTGAGTATTAACCTCCTACAGGCCTAGACACCAAAAGAAGGAGAAGTTCCAATATTCTACATGACATCCTACATGTTGGACGTAATCTACGCAAGAAACGTTTTCGCGGGTATGAATTTAAGCTGGCATATTGTCGAATTGACTATCATCTCATGGGAGAATGGGTACAAAATATCATATGCCATGGTATGTGATGGGTTCATAGCTAGGATATAATTCATTATCTTTAGAAAGGAATTCCCTAGGCTTTCAGTGGAAACATAAAAGATGATAGATGAAGTTGCCCACTAGTACCTCATGAAAGAGACAAGCACCTATATCATATTGTTTGGAGCTATTGGTTCTCCCCACCTACTCCTTCTTCATGTCTCAAATCATCTCATATTGGGAGATATTTGTTACCAAACCATTTTACAAGGTTATAATGCTTTCTTGGTAAAGGATAAGAAGAGATATTTCATTACATATGGTTTTCATATAGGATTTTATATGGTCAAAGAGACTGTGCAAGAGAAACAAGAAGGGTTAAATCAGCTCAAGTATTGGTTCCCTGTAGGCCTCTTTCACAAGCATGATCTAAAGGTTTTAGTTCCCCATCACGCGTCGCAAGTATCCTCTTGTTGGTCGTATGCTTATGATAGTTTTGAAGACGAAATTTTACATAGGGTGCCCAGGACTGGGAGGAGGTGCTCCATAGAAGGGATAACCCCAATAAAACCAAATTCAAAGTGACGACTATGGATGAGGAGGTTGAAAAAATAGAACAGATAGCTCAAGAATCCCTCAGGGAAAGAGAAGAAAACATAGCAGTAGAAGCAGCAGAGGCATAGAGGAGGGGTATATTGTTACTAGAAGAAGTTGAAAGAGGTATACAAATATTTGGAGAATATACCCCACTTAATCCATTGATATGAACCTTAAGGATTACCCTGACCGATACAAGCCATCCCAAGGAAGAGATAAATGGATGAAATACAATTCCACCAGAGGAGACTGTTGACCAACAAAACCCCAACCCCATGTCACCATAGGTAGGATCATCAGTTACTACTACATCTCAGCAAACGACAACAAGAGCATCAAGTGGGACGGGCGTGCCCACTTTCCTCATAGACTTAATTACCATATATGACGATGAGGAATGTTCAGAGGTTTTTCACATAACCCCAGTACCAATCACAGGAGAGGAAGAGCCAAGGGAAACATCTACTCTAACTTCCAATGTTTTGATCCCAAATCCCTAAAAAGGTGACCATGAGGCTAGGAGTAATCTAGACACCGAATTTCTTGATCAATTGGGAACATAGCCTCAAAATGACAGCTCCAAGAATGACTTGGTCCATTGCAATTCCAACATCCCATGGAAACTCTCGACCCCCCAATCCCCCCCTGATGAGGGAATAATTTGGTAGGTATGAGTTAGGTACACCCTCGAGGAGGAGAGTCT
>JZKD02S1675752.1:191886-230014 GCA_000966675.3 Picea glauca
TAGGAAACAAGAAACATGAAGACCATAGATTCCATTTTTATCTAATTAGCAAAGTATATTTATGGTGGAAACATTACAAACAATGAGAGCAACTATTTAGGAAACATGAAGGCCAAAGTTTAAATTTACAATCTAATTAGCAAAACATATTTATGGTGGAAGCATTACAAACAATGAAACAAATAAATGACAAGAAAGTTGTTTGGAAGTGGTTAAGAAGTATTTCAAATATTACTTAATGAAAAATATAAATGAATTTCATGATCTCAAATATGGGCTAATGTATGTTCACAAGTACACGGAACTTTTATAGCATGTCAAGTACATTAAGGATGGGAAGCTAAAAATTAAATGTTGCTTCTTAAATGGATTACAACTCTTGTACAAGAATCAAATCCAAATCGTACAACTACAAATAATATGGGAAACTCAAAAATTAATAAGAGTAGGTCAAGCTTCCATGAGAGTTGGAAGATATAAAGAATTAAAAGTAGGACAAAAGGATGAATGCATTTACAATGTTTTTTTACTGGGATTGACAAAATTTCGTCACACTAGTGAACAATCATAGTGGAACATAGCTAATAGAATCCTTAGGAAAGARAAAAAKACATCCACTAAAATATTAAGTTTGTCTAGAAKATCATTTATGAAGGATGGCCCATAKAGAAAAGCTAGAGCAAGAGTTGTTAATAAAATCTAAGAAGATACACCYATCAATGATGTATAGCATGTATACCCAATATTTATGTTTTATTAGAGGACCATCRTGAAGATCATCATTCCATCAACATATTTGAAGTTCCAAATAAGATTAGAAATAAATATATTTTAGATTTAGTTGATTTTGCCTTCAAATAAGATTAGAAATCCATATATTTTATATTTAGTTGATATTGGAGATAGACGTGGCAACTGTAGTTTTAAGTTAGTTGGCATGTGTATTTGTAAGTGTATTAATCACAACAAGCCATGGTTAGTTTGAGTAAGTTAATTCTTGTGTTTTCAGATGAAATACCTATATTTMTTCCTAGAGGGATATATGTTTTTCAATAGGCCTTGAAATATTTATATTTCCTCCTTAGAGGGATATATGTTTTTCAATAGGCCTTGTTCATTGAACTATACATGCATATACAACTTCATTTAAGTTGGGTACTCTTAAAACTTAATCTTAAAAAAATGGTTCAATGATACCAAGTCTTAGGGAACTCTTCACCCTCCAAGGGATTCCCTTCATGCATAAATCCCAGGTCTCAAGAACAAGCATGATGAAATTTGTTCCCAACAAGCCTTCAATCAAGAAGGAGAGACTCAACAAGAAATGCTCAAATCTTGGTTTCAAGTGGTAAGGGGGAGGAACAACAACCCCCTTATATGGAGGTCAAAGAATTTTTACAATCAAAACTTCTATAGGAATGCACTAGACGACCTTGAGAGATGAACTTGAAGGTGAGAGGACTCTCATCATCCTCATCTCCTTCTCTCGACCCCATGCAAATAGGGGTTTCATTTCTTCACGATACTCCGGGCCTCCTAAAGTTGACTTCATAGAGCACGTGGTTTGGATTTGTTTCCACATGCTTCCTCCATTTCTAGTCAATTGGGGATAGAATGCATGGTCTTTGGGCTAAGAAGAAGCTCTTTTCACTCTCCCAAAAGATCTTCCTTGATGGAGATCTTACAATATCACAGGTTGTGAAGCTCAATCGGTCCTAGGAACAACTTGGAAAATGGATTGTTATCAGAAATATTAGGGTGGTTATCACAGACTCTCCTCCTCGAGGGTGTACCTAACTCAAACCTACCAAATTATTCCCTCATCAGGGGGGGATTGGGGGGTCGAGAGTTTCCATGGGATGTTGGAATTGCAATGGAAGTTTTTAGTCCTCCCCAGTCTCAATTCACAATGCACTTAGACCATTRGATATCCTATTTTTCATTGAGATCGATGAGAGTCAAAGCAAGCCCATTTCAGAGTATTTAGGATACCATTGTTTATTAGTTTGTAGACAAGAGACTTAGAGCTTAGGTAATATCCAAGGGTCAAGGGGAGTAGATTGCTTGATTAGAGACTCTCTCTAAAGCAGAGACACCATGGTTGCATTGGACTATTATGCTATATTCATGTGTATTCGGGCCTGTGGCTTACTACCCCTTCCTGAAGACATCTCCNGTAAGTGTATTAATCACAACAAGCCATGGTTAGTTTGAGTAAGTTAATTCTTGTGTTTTCAGATGAAATACCTATATTTCTTCCTAGAGGGATATATGTTTTTCAATAGGCCTTGTTCATTGAACTATACATGCATATATAACTTCATTTAAGTTGGGTACTCTTAAAAGTTAATCTTAAAAAAATGGTTCAATGATACCAAGTCTTAGGGAACTCTTCACCCTCTAGAGGATTCCCTTCATGCATAAATCCCAGGTCTCAAGAACAAGCATGATGAAATTTGTTCCCAACAAGCCTTCAAGCAAGAAGGAGAGACTCAACAAGAAATGCTCAACTCTTGGTTTCAAGTGGTAAGGGGGAGGAACAACAACCCCCTTATATGGAGGTCGAAGAATTTGTACAATCAAAACTTCTATAGGAATGCACTAGGCGATGTTGAGAGCTGAACTTGAAGGTGAGAAGACTCTCATCATCCTCATCTCCTTCTCTCGATCCCATGCAAATAGGGGTCTCATTTCTTCACGATACTTCGGGCCTCCTAAAGTTGACTTCATAGAGCACGTGGTTCGGATTTGTTTCCACATGCTTCCTCCATTTCTGGTCAATTGGGGATAGAATGCATGGTCTTTGGGCTACGAAGAAGCTCTTTTCACTCTCCCAAAAGATCTTCCTTGATGGAGATCTTACAATATCACAGGTTGTGAATCTCAATCGGTCTTAGGAACAACTTGGAAAATGGATTGTTATCAGAAATCTTAGGGTGGTTATCACAGACTCTCCTCCTCGAGGGTGTACCTAACTCAGACCTACAAAATTATTCCCTCGTCAGGGGGGGATTGGGGGGTCGAGATTTTCCATGGGATGTTGGAATTGCAATGGAAGTTTTTAGTCCTCCCCAGTCTCAATTCACAATGCACTTAGACCATTGGATATCCTATTTTTCATTGAGATCGATGAGAGTCAAAGCAAGCCCATTTCAGAGTATTTAGGATACCATTGTTTATTAGTTTGTAGACAAGAGACTTAGAGATTAGGTAATATCCAAGGTTCAAGGGGAGTAGCTTGCTTGATTAGAGACTCTCTCTAAAGTAGAGACACCATGGTTGCATTGGACTCTTATGCTATATTCATGTGGATTTAGGTCGGTGGCTTACTACCCCTTCCTGAAGACATCTCCATTGCAATATGTTATTTTTCTCTTGTGTCCTCAAGTTTTTCTCTTCACGGGGATTAAAACAAAGAACCTTACTAGGATTTATATGTATATATTGCTTTATACTTGACATTGGGAAATATCATTATATTAGGGGATTTAAATACCTGCTCCATAGCTCGCCAGATTGCACTTCATGACAGGTTCAAGGATGCCCTCTATTTAGCATGAGAATGATCAAGTTTTAATGGACCTCCATAAGAATTTGGATGATGCTTTGGGACCCCTTACAGTGTATGGTAGGAATATTTTGAAACTTGGTGAATCTAATGAGCTACTAATCTTGAATTTCATCCTTTTCTTTCAGATTCATGCATGTTTATGTGTTTTCCTCCCAATGGGAGGGGGGGTGGCTAGTGTGGTTAAATATGTCTTGGCCAACCAATACCTCCTCCCATTTAGTCATCATTTATTTATCACCTTGATCCTTCTATTTCATCACTCCCTCTTATCCTTCTATCTAGGATTTTACCACCACCCCATATCGCTCCTTTCTCCCCCTGGGCGTCTTTGCATCACTTTCTTTTTTAACAATGGGAATTCGTCGAATTCACTTCTTGCCTCAAACAACTTCTACCTCTCGTGTCTTGTTTCTTGTCCCTAGAGTCAGCCTCCTCTAAATACGATCATCCCTCATCCACCATCTGGGATAAAACCCTTAGCTCCTATCCTCATGATACCAATGCTCATTCACACCTTATCAATGATAGATCCAACCCTATGAATCAATGGTATGATGATGAATGAAAATCCCATCATAGAAAACTGTGTCACACATGTTGTGTGCAATTTCTAACAAGGGTGTGAAAATTACACTAACTTAATGTTTGTGTGTTCAATTATAGACAAAGTGTATTTTAGAAATAGAAAACCTAACCCTCAACTAATTTTACAATTCTCAAACCCTAACTCATTCATTCAAGAAAGAACACAAGAAATGAATCATCACATTAAACAAGAATAATAAGTATAAAAAGAATGTTAGGAACACTCCATTACTAATGAATAGGCCAAGAAAACATCTGTGAAGTGAGCTTGATGAAGATGTGGGCTCCAAAGCCCCTCCTTAGGATGGGTCCTTGGCTTCCTTGGTGTGTTTACGACTCCCTTCTTGGTGGATAATTAATGCATCTAGATGTTGGCAGCAAGTCGAAGTGGGAAAGGAAGCGTGCACAAAGAATAATGACAACTGGAAGAACAATCGTGGGAAAGAAAGCATGCAAGAGGAAAGTGACAACTGGCAGGAAGTACAACACACGCGCATGCAAGAAGGAGGCAAAATATGGAGGGAAGCAAAGCACGCATGCAGAGAAGGAAGACCTAACGACAATAGAATTAGGGTTTTTGTAATGCTTTTGTGTAAATGGTTGAAGAGCTCAATAGATATAAATATAGATACGCGGGTATCATAGAGAAGGGTTTTTTTTTAGGTTTGGTTAGGTTCAATTTTGCTACTTTTGTAGAGGTTGATATGGTAGGGAATGTTTCTGATTAGGTGCACTATTTTGTAAAGTGACTGAGCTAAAGCGGGAGACAAGAGGTAGATCATGAGGATTATATCGCAGGTTGTGGATCGTGGTGCGATCTAGTTCGCCTCACATAGATCTTACCCATCTGAGGAGAGTTGTAACCGCACGACGCGAGAATTGCATAACTGCCATAATAAGAGAGCCAAGAGACAAATATTTATGGACGTAGCCCAAGAGGGGGTGAACCATGGTAATACCTGTGTAATGTGATGAATGCATGCATATCTTTGTCATACTTTTATTAGTTAAATGTTGTGTGCAATGAATGAGTGAGTTATTATATTGTTGGGTTAATTGTTGTGGGAATATAACGAAAAGATACCATGGAAATTAAAATATAAAAGAGGATAACCATAGTTCGTAACACAACTCATTATTAATGGATTAGAATGCAGATCCCTTATCTCATACTCAATCCTAGGTTGTAAACACTTGAGTCTTATAGCCACCCATTTAAAGCTATCTCGGGTGAGACTGTGCAATGCACTCTGTGTATTGTGTTGCCTTCTGGTTTACCATAAGGGCCGATAGTTTTAGGCTTTGTTGGTACCCTTATAGATATGAACCTTGGGTCTACAACGTGTGGTAGTAGAGAGAAGTCATTCAGTTAAACCAACAAATGGTTATGTTGCCATGTTAAGAGGAACAAGAGAGGACTGGGTAGATGAGATAGAATGCATGAGAAAAGAATGAGTGGAACCAGAAAACCGTTGAGCCACTAGAAGGGAATGTTGAGACCATGGAACCTCACGAAAGTAGAAATCAAAGTTTGGTTGAGAACTCAAGAGCTAGAGTTTTCCCAAAAAGATAATAGAAACCCTAGCATCACACCTCTAAAATATCTGGATAAATATGTGTTTACGGATTTACACGAAATATTTTTATGTGATTTTTCCCACCTACTGCAGGAGTGGATACTAAGGTTGAGAGATAACCATGCGATGAACTAGATCCGATAGCTAGATTGGACCCTAATACAGATTGAGCAGTTACAACGGGTGAACAACAAATTCACCCATGCAGTCGACTTTTGGCTTGACAGTATTGTGGCAGGCTTCATCACAGAGTTTTCACTTGACACAGCGAAGTCATACAGCGCAGCAAAACAAGAATTTCTACGCGGACCCCGTGGAAAGTACATTCGATCACTATATAATTCTATTAGAATATTGTTATATAACAAAGGTGTAATGAAAATGGAAGCAGACAACTAGACTTCCCTGCGTGCATGGGGGAAAGGGGAAAGCACTGACAGAGGAAGGATAAATGGACAAAGGTGAGGATAAAGGCAAGAAGGAGGAGGAATTATTGGACTCGATCTTGATGGATGACGACCAGCTTAAGTGGATCTTGGTGTCACCAGGAACGATGCGTAGTGGAGTACCCTACCAATATAAGGTGAATACTAAGAAAAGAGTCGTGGTCGCGAGGGAGGGCTTGGAAAGAGATGAAGAAGAGGTAGAGGATCTCCAGGCTATGGAGCAGATTGAGGAAATCATGCGCGCAACCTATGAGAGGAAAACAAGAGGCCCAAGAACAGGAGGAGAAGATAGCCATCCTTTCCATATTAATGTCAGTGTGGAACCCATAAACCCATGTGCGACCAATACACCAAAGAGAACACCACCATTTAGACAACAGAAGTTCGAAGGAATTACGATAGCAAGAAGTACATCTACCGCAGGAGCAACAACTGGAGGAGCTAGTTTAGGCAGTACTAGTCAACTATCTACACCCTGCGACGGAGGTAGCAATTCAGTATTTAGAATGGCAGGACACAACCCCATGATCAAATTACCAAAATTTCAAGGAGAAGCAGCAAAGGACCCTAAGAAGCATTTGTTCATTTGTACAAAGATCTGGGAGGCAGAAAATATCACAGATGAAGATACCAAACTTGCGCAACTGGCGATCACGTTGAGAGACTGTGCACTAGACTGGTACATGAGTCTAGACATGAACAGTGCCCTTGGGATGACGAGGACACTGGAAAAAATTAATAAGCTACTAATTAATGAGTTCCAGAAGCCTAGCTTAGAGGATCGGTACATGAACGAGATGATCAAGATAAGACAGAAACCAGGAGAGTTTGTATGGGAGATTGATTAGAGATTCAAGCGACTGAAGGGGAAGTTAAAATACCTTATGACCAAGATGCAACACCGGCACCTATTTGTCAACTCACTACTCCCACACTTAAAATATCCCTTACGTCAACAGAAGTTTCAGACACAGGTCGAGGCTCTGCAGGCAGCCTTGCAGCTGGAAGAAAACTAGTACCAGCAGATGGACCCAGCGATTGAAGAATTGAAGGAGGATTTGAAGAACCTAACATTTCAGTTGAATCAGAAAAAGAACAAGGACAAATGAGAAGTCGTTTGGTACACCACATGCAGGATGGAAGGACACCACAAGAATGAATGTCCAACATANCAACAACCCCCTTATATGGAGGTCGAAGAATTTGTACAATCAAAACTTCTATAGGAATGCACTAGGTGATCTTGAGAGTTGAACTTGAAGGTGAGAGGACTCTCATCATCCTCATCTCCTTATCTCGACCCCATGCAAATAAGGGTCTCATTTCTTCACGATACTTTGGGCCTCCTAGAGTTGACTTCATAGAGCACGTGGTTTGGATTTGTTTCCACGTGATTCCTCCATTTCTGGTCAATTGGGGATAGAATGCATGGTCTTTGGGCTAAGTAGAAGCTCTTTACACTCCCCCAGAAGATCTTCCTTGATGGAGATCTTATAATATCACAGGTTTTGAAGCTCAATCGGTCCTAGGAACAACTTGGAAAATGGATTGTTATCAGAGATCTTAGGGTGGTTATCATAGACTCTCCTCCTCGAGGGTGGACCTAACTCAGACCTACCAAATTATTCCCTCGTGAGGGGGGGATTGGGGGGTCGAGAGTTTCCATGGGATGTTGGAATTGCAATGGAAGTTTTTAGTCCTCCCCAGTCTCCATTCACAATGCACTTAGACCATTGGATATCCTATTTTTCACTAAGATCGATGAGAGTCAAAGCAAGCCCATTTTAGACTATTTAGGATACCATTGCTTATTAGTTTGTAGACAAGAGACTTAGAGCTTAGGTAATATCCAAGGTTCAAGGGGAGTAGATTGCTTGATTAGAGACTCTCTCTAAAGCAGAGACAATATGGTTGCATTGGAATATTATGCTATATTCATGTGGATTCAAGTCTGTGGCTTACTACCCCTTCCTGAAGACATCTTCATTGCAGTATGTTATTTTTCTCTTGTGTCCTCAAGTTTTTCTCTTCACAGGGATTAAAACAAAGAACCTTACTAGGATTTATATGTATGTATTGCTTTATACTTGACATTGGGAAATATCATTATATTAGGGGATTTAAATACCCACTCCATAGCTTTCCAGATTGCACTTCATGACAGGTTCAAGGATGCCCTCTATTTAGCACGAGAATGATCCAGTTTTAATGGACCTCCATAAGAATTTGGATGATCCTTTGGGACCCCTTACAGTGTACAGTAGGAATATTTTGAAACTTGGTGAATCTAATGAGCTACTAATCTTGAATTTCATCCTTTTCTTTTCAAAGTCATGCATGTTTATGTGTTTTCCTCCCAGTGGGATGGGGGGTGGCTAGTGTGATTAAATATGTCTTTGCCAACCAATACCTCCTCCCATTTATTCATCGTTTATTTATCACCTTGATCCTTCTAGTTCATCACTCCCTCTTATCCTTCTCTCTAGGATTTTACCACCACCCCATATCACTCCTTTCTCCCCCTGGGCGTCCTTGCATCACTTTCTTGTCCAACAATGGGAATTCACTGAATTCACTTCTTGCCTCAAATAACTTCTACCTCTCGTGTCTTGTTTCTTGTCCCTAGAGTCAGCCTCCTCTAAATACGATCATCCCTTGTCCACCATCTAGGATACAACCCTTAGCTCCTATCCTCATGATACCAATGCTCATTCACACCTTGTCAATGATAGATCCAACCCTATGAATCAATGGTATGATAATGAATGAAAATCCCATCATAGAAAACTGTGTCACACATGTTGTGTGCAATTTCTAACAAGGGTGTGAAAATTACACTNGAAGCTCTTTTCACTCTCCCAAAAGATCTTCCTTGATGGAGATCTTACAATATCACAGGTTGTGAAGCTCAATCGGTCCTAGGAACAACTTGGAAAATGGATTGTTATCAGAAATATTAGGGTGGTTATCACAGACTCTCCTCCTCGAGGGTGTACCTAACTCAAACCTACCAAATTATTCCCTCATCAGGGGGGGATTGGGGGGTCGAGAGTTTCCATGGGATGTTGGAATTGCAATGGAAGTTTTTAGTCCTCCCCAGTCTCAATTCACAATGCACTTAGACCATTRGATATCCTATTTTTCATTGAGATCGATGAGAGTCAAAGCAAGCCCATTTCAGAGTATTTAGGATACCATTGTTTATTAGTTTGTAGACAAGAGACTTAGAGCTTAGGTAATATCCAAGGGTCAAGGGGAGTAGATTGCTTGATTAGAGACTCTCTCTAAAGCAGAGACACCATGGTTGCATTGGACTATTATGCTATATTCATGTGTATTCGGGCCTGTGGCTTACTACCCCTTCCTGAAGACATCTCCATTGCAGTATGTTATTTTTCTCTTGTGTCCTCAAGTTTTTCTCTTCACATGGATTAAAACAAAGAACCTTACTAGGATTTATATGTATATATTTCTTCATACTTGACATTAGGAAATATCATTATATTAGGGGATTTAAATACCCGCTCCATAGCTCGCCAGATTGCACTTCATGATAGGTTCAAGGATGCCCTCTATTTAGCACGAGAATGATCAAGTTTTAATGGACCTCCATAAGAATTTGGATGATGCTTTGGGACCCCTTACAGTGTACAGTAGGAATATTTTGAAATTTGGTGAATCTAATGAGCTACTAATCTTGAATTTCATCCTTTTCTTTTCAAATTCATGCATGTTTATGTGTTTTCCTCCCAGTGGGAGGGGGGGTGGCTATTGTGGTTAAATATGTCTTGTCCAACCAATACCTCCTCCCATTTAGTCATCATTTATTTATCACCTTGATCCTTCTAGTTAATCAATCCCTCTTATCCTTCTCTCTAGGATTTTACCACCACCCCATATCACTCCTTTCTCCCCCTGAGCGTCTTTGCATCACTTTCTTATTTAACAATGGGAATTCGTCGAATTCACTTCTTGCCTCAAACAACTTCTACCTCCTGTGTCTTGTTTCTTGTCCCTAGAGTCGGCCTCCTCTAAATACGATCATCCCTCATCCACCATCTKGGATACAACCCTTAGCTCCTATCCTCATGATACCAATGCTCATTCACRCCTTATCAATGATAGATCCAACCCTATGAATCAATGGTATGATGATGAATGAAAATTCCATCATAGAAAACTGTGTCACACATGTTGTGTGCAATTTCTAACAAGGGTGTGAAAATTACACTAACTTAATGTTTGTGTGTTCAATTATAGACAAAGTGTATTTTAGAAATATAAAACCTAACCCTCAACTAATTTTACAATTCTCAAACCCTAACTTATTCATTCAAGAAAGAACACAAGAAATGAATCATCACATTAAACAAGAATAATAAGTATAAAAAGAATGTTAGGAACACTCCATTACTAATGAATAGGCCAAGAAAACATCTGTGAAGTGAGCTTGATGAAGATGTGGGCTCCAAATCCCCTCCTTAGGATGGGTCCTTGGCTTCCTTGGTGTGTTTACGACTCCCTTCTTGGTGGATAATTAATGTATCTAGATGTTGGCAGCAAGTCGAAGTGGGAAAGGAAGCGTGCACAAAGAAGAATGACAACTGGAAGAACAATCGTGGGAAAGAAATCATGCAAGAGGAAATCTACAACTGGCAGGAAGTACAACACACGCGCATGCAAGAAGGAGGCGAAAGATGGAGGGAAGCAAAGCATGCATGCAGAGAAGGAAGACCTAACGACAATAGGATTAGGGTTTTTGTAATGCTTTTGTGTAAATGGTTGAAGAGCTCAATAGACATAAATATAGATACACAGGTATCATAGAGAAGGGTTTTTTTTTAGGTTCGGTTAGGTTCAATTTTGCTACTTTTGTAGAGGTTGATATGGTAGGGAATGTTTCTAATTAGGTGCACTATTTTGTAAAGTGACTGAGCTAAAGCGAGAGACAAGAGGTAGATCATGAGGATTATATCGCAAGTTGTGGATCGTGGTGCGATCTAGTTCGCCTCCCATAGATCTTACCCATCTGAGGAGAGTTGTAACCACGCGACGCAAGAATTGTAGAACTACCATAATAAGAGAGCCAAGAGACAAATATTTATGGACGTAGCCCAAGAGGGGGTGAACCATGGTAATACTTGYGTAATGTGATGAATGCATGCATATCTTTGTCATACTTTTATTAGTTAAATTTTGTGTGCAATGAATGAGTGAGTTATTATACTGTTGGGTTAATTGTTGTGGGAATATAACGAAAAGATACCATGGAAATTAAAATATAAAAGAGGATAACCATAGTTCGTAACACAACTCATTATTAATGGCTTAGAATGAAGATCCCTTATCTCATACTCAATCCTAGGTTGTAAACACCTGAGTCTTATAGCCACTCATTTAAACTTATCTCGGGTGAGACTGTGCAATGCACTTTGTGTATTGTGTTGCCTTCTGGTTTACCAGAAGGGCCGATAGTTTTAGGATTTGTTGGTACCCTTATAGATATGAACCTTGGGTCTACAACATGTGGTAGTAGAGAGAATTCATTCAGTTAAACCAACAAATGGTTATGTTTCCATGTTAAGAGGAACAAGAGAGGACTGGGTAGATGAGATAGAATGCATGAAAAAAGAATGAGTGGAACCAGAAAATCGTTGAGCCACTAGAAGGGAATGTTGAGACCATGGAACCTCACGAAAGTAGAAATCAAAGGCTGGTTGAGAACTCAAGAGCTATAGTTTTCCCAGAAAGATAATAGAAACCCTAGCATCACACCTCGAAAATATCTGGATAAATATGTGTTTACGGATTTACACGAAATATTTTTATGTGATTTTCCCCACCTAATGCAGGAGTGGATACTAAGGTTGAGAGATANGTCACACATGTTGTGTGCAATTTCTAACAAGGGTGTGAAAATTACACTAACTTAATGGTTGTGTGTTCAATTATAGACAAACTGTATTTTAGAAATAGAAAACCTAACCCTCAACTAATTTTACAATTCTCAAACCCTAACTTATTCATTCAAGAAAGAACACAAGAAATGAATCATCGCATTAAACATGAATAATAAGTTTAAAAATAATGTTAGAAACACTCCATTACTAATGAATAGGCCAAGAAAACATCTGTGAAGTGAGCTTGATGAAGATGTGGGCTCCAAAGCCCCTCCTTGGGATGGGTCCTTGGCTTCCTTGGTGTGTTTACGACTCCCTTCTTGGTGGATAATTAAGGTATCTAGATGTTGAGAGCAGGACGAAGTGGGAAAGGAAGTGTGCAAAAAGAAGAATGACAACTGGAAGAACAATTGTGGGAAATAAAGCATGCAAGAGGAAAGCGAAAACTGGCAGGAAGTACAACACACGTGCATGCAAGAAGGAGGTGACAGCTGGAGGGAAGCAAAGCATGTATGCAGAGAAGGAAGACCTAACGACAATAGGATTATATTTTTTGTAAGGCTTTTGTGTAAATGGTTGAAGAGCTCGATAGATATAAATATAGATACGCAGGTATCATAGAGAAGGGGTTTTTTTTAGGTTCTGTTAGGTTCGATTTTGCTACTTTTGTAGAGGCTAATATGGTAGGGAATGTTTCTGATTAGGTGCACTATTTTGTAAAGTGAATGAGCTAAAGGGGGAGACAAGAGGTAGATCATGAGGATTATATCACAGGCCACGGGTCCTGGTGTGATCTAGTTCACCTCACATAGATCTTACCCATCTGATGAGAGTTGTAAGCGCGTGACACGAGAATTGCAAAACTGCCATAATAAGATAGCCAAGAGCCAAATATTTGTGGACGTAGCCCAGGAGGGGGTGAACCACGGTAATACCTGTGTAATGTGATGAATGCATGCATATCTTTGTCATACTTTTATTAGTTAAATGTTGTGTGCAATGAATGAATGAGTTTTTATATTGTTGGGTTAATTGTTGTGGGAATATAACGAAAAGATACCACAGAAGTTAAAATATAAAAGAGGATAACCATAGTTCATAATACAACTCATAATTAATGGCTTAGAATGCAGATCCCCTATCTCATACTCAATCCTAGGTTGTAAACACCTAAGTCTTACAGCCGCCCATTTAAAGCTATCGCGGGTGAGACTGCGCAATGCATTATGTGTACTATGTTGCCTTCTGGTTTACTAGAAGGGTCGATAGTTTTAGGCTTTGTTGGTACCCTTATAGATATGAACCCTAGGTCTACGACGCACGATAGTAGAGAGAATTCATTTAGTTAAACCAACAAATGGTTATGTTGTTGTGTTAAGAGGAACAAGAGAGGACTGGGTAGATGAGATAGAATGCATGAGAAAAGAATTAGTGGAACCAGAAGACCGTTGAGCCACTAGAAGGGAATTTTGAGACCGTGGAACCCCACGAAAGTAGAAACCGAAGGATGGTTGAGAAATCAAGAGCTAGAGTTTTCCCAGAAAGATAATAGAAACCCTAGCATCACACCTCGAAAATATATGGATAAATATGTGTTTACGGGTTTACACGAAATATTTTTATGTGATTTTCCCCACCTACTGCAGGAGTGGATACTAAGGTTGAAAGATAACCACGCGATGAACTGGATCCGACAGCTAGATTGGACCCCAATACAGATTGAGCAGTTACAACAGGTGAACAACAAATTCACCCACGCAGTCAACATTTGGCTTGACAGTATTGTGGCAGGCTTCATCACAGAGTTTGCACTTGACACAGCGAAGTCATACAACACAGCAAAACAAGAATTTCTACGTGGAACCCATGGAAAGTACATTCGATCACTGTATACTTCTATTAGAATATTGCTATATAACAATTGTGTAATGAAAATGGAATCAAATAGCTAGACTTCCCTGTGTGCATGGGGGAAGGGGGGAAGCACTGACAGAGGAAGGATAAATGGCCAAAGGTGAGGATAAAGGCAAGAAGGAGGAGGAATTCTTGGACTCGGTCTTGATGGATGACGACCAGCTTAAGTGGATATTGGTGTCACCAAGAATGACACATAGCGGAGTACCCTACCAATATAAGGTGAATACCAAGAAAAGAGTTGTAGCCGCGAGGGAGGGCTTGGAAAGTGATGAAGAAGAGGTAGAGGATCTTCGGGCTGTGGAGTAGAATGAGGAAATCATGCGCGCAACCTATGAGAGGAAAACAAGAGGCCCAAGAACACGAGGAGAAGATAGCCATCGTTTCCATATTAATGTCAGTGTGGAACCCATAAACCCATGTGCGACCAATACACCAAAGAGAACACCACCATTTAGAAAACCGAAGTTCGGAGGAATTTCGATAGCAAGAAGTACATCTACCACAGGAGAAACAACTGGAGGAGCCAGTTCGGGCAGTACTAGTCAACTATCTACACTATATGACGGAGGTAGCAATTCAATATTTAGAATGGCAGGACACAACCCCACGATCATATTACCAGAATTTCGAGGAGAAGCAGCAAAGGACCCTGAGAAGCATTTGTTCATTTGTGAAAAGATCTGGGAGGCAAAACAGATCATTGATGAAGATAACAAACTTGTGCAGCTAGAAATCACATTGAGAGACCATGCACTAGACTAGTACATGAGTCTAGACATGAACAGTGACCCTGGGACGACAAGGACACTGGCAAAAATTAAGAAGCTACTAATTAATGAGTTCCAGAAGCCTAGCTTAGAGGATCAGTACACGAATGAGATGATCGAGATAATACATAAACCAAGAGAGTTTGTATGGGAGATTGATCAAATATTCAAGCGACTGAAGGGGAAGTTAAAATACCTTATGATCGAGATGCAGCATCGGCACCTGTTTGTCAACTCACTACTCCCACACCTAAAATATCTCTTATGTCATCAGAAGTTTCAGATGTAGGTCAAGGCCCTGCAGGTAGCCTTGCAGCTGGAAGAAAACCAGTACCAGCAAACGGACCTAGCGATTGAAGAATTGAAGGAGGATTTGAAGAACCTGACATTTCAGTTGAATCAGAACCAGAACAAGGACAAACGAGAAGTCATTTGGTACACCACATGCAGGATGAAAGGACACCACAAGAACGAATGTCCAACATCCATGCAGTATATGGAAACATGCATGCCAAACCCGCTACCACAGGGAAGATTATGGTGCAAAATATGCAATAAATCAGGTCACGACCCTTATCATTGCACGATGATGTAGAAGTACTAAACAGTTCCAAATAATTCTTATTGCACCTTTTGTAAGTCAGTGGGCCATGACGACAAAGATTGTAGAACTATGGAGCTGATACGAGAAAGAACATCAAAGGCATACAGGGTATAGGCCGAAATGATGAACGAGCAAGCAACGCCACCATTCAATCAAGCCCCAACTCCTTACAACACTGTGCAGCAGTAGTACAACATTGCACAACAACCATGCAACAACGCACAGCCACAGTACAACCTGGCGCAGCCCCAGTATAATACCATGTAGTACAATTAGGCACCACAGTACAACACGCCGAGAGGGGACCGAGCAGGATATCGAGGAGGAGGACGAGCTAGAGGAGGCTTCAAACATGGAAGAGGACCAGTCACATGTCACAACTGTCAGCAATCGAGACATTATGCACAGGAATGCCCACTTCTACCAACAACTTGTATGCATTGTCATGCATCGGATCACGAGACAGAGGAATGTCTGACAATATTAGTAAATATCCAGGAAAAGAGGAACCAGAACAACCAAAATGTTTAATGGATTTCTGTTGAAGCAAGGGAGGATGGATGGAACATCAACATAGTCACCCGTGGAGGAACGAAGACAGAAAATGACACAGTCCGACAAGAACTTGCCCAGAACCAATGGGTAAAGAAGAACACCGAACCAAGGAAGCAGTTCGACGCGCCCAAAGAGAAGGAGACTTTTAAGGAAGCTAGACAAGAATTTCAGAAGAGGGACACGGCGTCAACTTCCACTACCCAGCTAGCCCATGAAGCCCTAGAATATGAAATGTCGCCATCATTGGATCATACCAATGGAATGCCACCCAAAGGACAAGTAAGTACTATCAAATACTTTGTGCAGTCATGCATCAAAATGTTAAGTGATCCTTCATCTGTGAAAATATTATAAAACATCCTAGAGAAATGTAGCAACGAGACAGAACAAAAGCTAGAACCAAAAATTGTCAATCATCTACACACAAGAAGAAGAACAAGTAGGGAATTTCGATTGAATGCCAACATTGAGGATTTCAATATGGGAGATATCATATTGGACCTAGGATCTGAAGTGAATGTGCTACGCAAGAAAACCTAGAAATGCATGGGAGAGCCAAAATTGGGATATTTTAATATCCAATTAAAAATAGCAAACCAGCATAGGGTCCTACCAATCAAGAGACTAAAAGGAGTAACAGTAGATCTTGATGGTGTGCGCACTAAAGAAGATTTTGAAGTCATCGAAATAGTAGATGGCACAACACCGTACCTGAAACTACTTGGTCTGGACTGGGCTTTTAACAACCAGACCATAATTAACTTGAAAACAAGGAAAATGACATTTCAATCTGGAGATTACAGGGTCATAGCACCATTAGATCCGTCGGAAGGGGAGAGGTTCGTAGAAACCACTTGCCTGGACCTAGAGGAAATTGGTCAGTTGTATAGAACAACTGCGTGCGAGGAGGACTACGTAAACCCAAATACAGATGAGGTACTCAGTTGGCGCAACATTACTTCATGCACAACATATTCAGACACTGGGCCAGAAAACTGGCAGCAGATACTACACGAAGTATCCACTAGAAGATGTGCAAGAATAGACCATGCAGTACGATGGATAGGCATAGAAATCAAGGAACCACTTAGTTTCCATGGACTAAATGATTTGGAAACATTCTTGACACTATATGAAGATGAAGTACTAGAGAACTAGAGGCTACTAGCACTGGACTTATCACTCAGGGCCACACCCGCAAGATGGTGGGGCGCACAATAGGCGACTATCACAAACTGGTATCAATGTAAGCGGTTACTGCACATAAGGTTCGGCGCAGAACAGAAAAACAGAAAACAACGGAGATATGAAGGACTAGGGACACTAGAAAAACACTTGGAGGAGTGCGAAACACTGTGGAAAATGACACCACCAGAGGAATGGCCTCACCACTTCATTCACACATTAGAAGGCATACCAGTGAATTGGTATACAGATCAAGAACTGTGCAAAGGAACTACAACATGGACGACATTGCAACAGAAATTTACTGTCACTTTCTCATTCAAGCATGAGAACCCCAACATAGATGCAGCCCTGAAACAGATCAGAGAAGTCATATTCATTGAAGAACTAGAAATAAATTTATTACAGAAGAGCAGCAGTGAAATAAGAAGACATTCAAGGAACTATTGTCATGTTACTATGTACACGAGGAAGCATCAGACAAAGATGACCCGCGCGACATTCAGATCGAAGAAGTAGAAGGCGAAAGAGATGTGAAGGGCCCACCCATGGAATCTGAAGTTATTTCCGCACCAATCAAGGTAAAGAAAGTTAACATCGAAACAACTGAACATCCCAAGATGGCCATCATTGGAGACTATTGGGATGAGTCAATAGTAGAAAGCATCACAAACTTCTTGTGCGAATATAGGGACTTGTTTCCTACAAAATTTACAAATATGAAGGGTATAGCAAGAGAACTGGGAGAGATGAAGATACCTCTCCGACCTAAAGCGACACTGATTAGACATCGACCATATAGACTGAACCCCATATATAAACAAAAAGTTAAAGAGGAGATCGACCGGATGCTTGAAGCCAACATAATCGAACCAATCGAGGAATCAGAGTGGATAAGCTCGATGGTTGTACAGGAAAAGAAACAAGGAAGAGGGATTAGGATATGCATCGACTTGAGGAAATTGAACGATGCATGCCTACACGACCCATTCCCTACACCGTTCACAGATGAAGTGCTAGAGAATGTGGGGGGACATGAAGCTTACTCATTCACCGATGGATTCTCAGGATACCATCAGATTAAGATAGCACAGGAGGACAGATACAATACCACGTTCGCGATGGAAAGGGGATCTTACTAGTATATTGTCAAGCCATTTGGACTAACGATTGCACCAGCAATATTCTCTAGAGTGGTTATCACAGCATTTAAAGAATTCATCCATCAATTTATCGAGGTATACTTGGACGACTGGACAATCTATAGTCTGTTGAAAAACCATGTGGAAGTTTTAGGCTTGATGTTAGAATGATGTAAACAGTGTCAGATATCACTAAATATAAAGAAATGTATATTTGGAACACCGTTTGGGATACTATTGGGCCATATAGTATGCAAACAAGGGCTATTGGTCGATCTAGAAAAAATTGCAGTTATCATCAATTTACCAGCACCAAAAATAGTCCGCCAGCTACAAGCAACATTAGGACACACAGGATACTACAGAAAGCTTATCAAAGAATATGCATAGATCACAACACCAATGGAGAAACTGCTAAGAAAGAATATAAAGTACCAATGGAACGACAAGTGTCAACATGGTTTGGATACCCTGAAGCAAAAGATGGTCACTGCACCGATATTAGTATTTCCAGACTGGGGAAAGACATTCCATCTGCATGTATTTGCATCGACGATAGCACTTGGAGCTATCTTAGCGCAGCCGGGAGTAGGAGACTTGGATCACCCGATAGCATTCGCAACCAGAAAACTATCTGATTCAGAATAGAACTATAACATAATGGAAAGAGAAGGCCTAGCTATGGTTTACACACTTCAGAAGTTCAGACACTACCTATTGGGAAAACATTTTAAGATGTTTACAGATCACTCATCCCTAAAATACCTAGTCAACAAGCCAATGTTGGGGGGGATAATTTGTCGATGGTTACTATTATTTTAGGAATTTGACTTCGAAGTAATAGTCAAACCAGGAAAAGTAAATGCAGGACCTGACCACCTATCACAAGTCACAAATGGAGAAGAACCCATGAGCTTAGAAGACAATTTTTTGGATGCACAATTATTCTCAGTACAGATTGTTGATGACCACTTCACAAAGATCATCCATTACTTGAGCACAGGTATTGTGCCACAGGATTATACCATCGCACAGAAGAAGAACCTGGTAGTTCATGCAGCCGACTATTAACTGATCGCATGACATCTATATAAAATGGGCACAGATAGCATTTTACGAAGGTACATGTTAGAGTACAAACAACCAAGAATTTTAGTAGAAGCCCACGAGGGATTGGCAGGAGGACATTATGCAGAAAAAGCGACCGCGCAGAAGGTACTTCGCACAGGATTATGGTGGCCAGCGATTCACAGAGACTCGAAAGAGTATTGTCAGGGATGCGATGTTTGTCAAAGGGTAGGCAAACCCAATAGAAGGGATGAGATACCGCTACGACCACAAGTGACATTACAGGGATTTCATTAATGGGCAATAGACTTTGTGGCACCAATTAACCCACCAGCCAAAAGAACAGGGGCAAGATACATCATCATCGCGACGGAATACCTAACAAAGTGGGCAGAAGCCACACCAGTAAAAGACTACAGCCACACCAGTAAAAGTAATTACTAGGTTTGGGTGCCCAAGAGTTTTGATGAGTGACCAAGGCACACATTTCATAAATAGCACCATCCATGAGATGCTCGAGGAATTTGAAGTTCACCACTAGAGAAGCACACTGTATCATCCATAGGAGAATGTCACAATAGATGCCTTTAACAAAATTCTAGAGAACACACTAACAAAGATCTGTAACGTCAATAGAGACGACTGGGACCTCAAAGTACCTGCAGTATTATGGGCATATAGGATGACATGCAAAAAGATGACAGGGCACACACCATTTAAAATAGTCTACAGCCAAGAAGTAGTAGTGCCATTAGAATTTTTAGTACCCATGTTACGTGTAGCCACTATCACACAAATGACAAAACGCGGCGCAATATAGGAAAGATTGAACCGGCTGTTAGCAATGGAGGAAGACCAAATCCTGGCAGGATTCCATCAACAAGTGCAGAAGGCAAGAGACAAAGCATGGCATAATCGACACATTAAGAAGAAGACTTTCACGGAAGGAGATCTAGTATTGTTCTATGACAGCAAGTCATTTCAACACCCAGGAAAGCTGAGAATGCATTGGTTAGGACCATACAAGGTCAAATCTGTAATAGATGGTGGAGATTTACAGTTAAGAGATTTAGAAGGTGCAGACCTCAGAGGAATGATCAACGGGAGCCAACTGAAGTTGTACAAGGACAGTTGACCACCCACCGCGCAATACAAAAGAAAAAACCACGAAAAAGCAACAGGACGCTCGAAACATGAATGCAGTAAAGGAAAGAGCAATGGTTACATGCCTAAGACAAAGGAGAGGGAAACGGAAAGTCGGAAAAAGTAGGATGATAGGAAATCATTAAGCAGAATTAAGGCATGGCAAGGACTGATGGAACATCACATTAAACACGCCAACTGGAAACAGAAAGATAAGCATAATGGAAAGTATGAAACTGCTGCAGATGCATTGAACCCACAGTTATGGTGCATTAATCACATCATGGAGGAAGCATCCTCAGTATGTTGCACGACAAACCCATACAACACGTGAGCACGAAAGAAACTTGTTTATTCACGAAAGGAGAACAGAGAGAGAGCAACAACAACCTAGACGAACAGAGCGAGACCACAGAGCTCACCACAGTCTTCTAAATTAAGCAGACGTTTGACACTCACCACTATGGCACCACCAAATTCCGCTTAACCAAGCCAGACAGCCAGACCGACTAGAGTTCAAACTAGGTCATGAGGACCACTGGAAGAAAACGAGCAGCAACAACCAAAGATTGTCAATATCGATGAGATCCCATCCCCAAAGATACCACCAGTGAACTCTACACCAATACTGGAGGAGATTCAGCAGCCACAACCAGAGGAACTGAAAGAGAACATGCCAGCAGCGGCACAGGAACCTCAGAACAAGGAAGCGGAACCCCAACAAGAAGTGCAACCAAAAAGAACTGAACCAGCCACGGAAGGTAATGACACAGCATGGAATCAAGGATCAAAAGGGAAACTAGATGAGTTGCAGGTACCTAGCCTAGGTCACCCAACAGAAGAGACCACGGGAAATACCTCGACTTGGCCAAAATGGCTTACAGGGTAGAAACTAGGAGCTGTTGGAACTTTGTACCAACCACCACAGCAGGAAGACAAAGTTCTGATACCGAACTCACCTCGCAAGAAATTGGCAGCAGAAATTGTGCTACCACGCATACTAGAGGGAGTACAGGTGGAGTCGCAGCTACTGGGTCACATTGGGAAGCTCAAGTATTCTGACCATGACGTTTCAGATGAAACCAAGTACCTGGAACTTGCACCAAGGTTTTTTATGCATAACATAGTGGTCAACCAACTGGGAGAAACGATCAGCCAACCACACCAGTGGGCAGTTGGACTGGATCGAATATGCATTTTAGGGTTGCTGAAACTCCCACATTTTGGCAGAGGCCAGTATGCGACAGCATGCATTAAGAAGTTGTTAGCAGTTACGCATGGAGGGGATATATGGCTGGACAAACCCGTCCCCATAACTGTTGAGCTTATTGCACAGATAACAGGACTACCCTGACGGGGTATGGATCACGCGCTGATTTTAGACGATAAATCTAAGGAGAAAGCGTTAACTAGGAAATGAAGAAGAAATATGGTACCGCCAGAGGGACAAGAGGCATTATAATCAAATGGATCAATAATGTAGCAACACAATTGGGCACAAATATCTTATCCTGTAAACTGTTAAGAAAATGTCACAAAGACGAAGTACCAACAGAAGTCATCGCAGTTGCAGCTCAGTGCGCAGAAGGCACCTTCATGAGTTGGGTGACCTATCTATTAAAATTGTTCCAAGTGGACTGCAAGGACGTGCAAGACCTCGGTACAAAATTTCATTACTCATGGCTACTCACCCTCATAGCCTTCATGGGATGGCGAGAACCAGAGTATATAGTTTTTGCTACTAGACCACAGCTAGTGGGAGTGAGATATCTAGTACTGAGATCTAGGCCACAAGCCAGACAGAAGAGGGACAATGGAATTATCTTTGAAGCATACCTACGAGAAATACAGGAAGCTATTAGTCAATCTTGGAGAACAACACCAAAAGTTGTCACGCGATATGGGGACATCGCTAACTTATGGGCTACATGTCAAGCCATGTGGATACAACCAAGACAGGATCCAGATAAATAGTGGCTATCGATGCACTACTGCATCAAAGCAGGTGATATAGACATGGTCATCAGCGAATGGCCTGATGAATGGAGGATCCCATCCATTCCCCGAGAAGTACCGGAAGGACCCGCAGAAGGAGAAGCAATGCAGGTAGAAACACAGCCTTCGCAAATCCCAGTGCCCAAGAATCCAAGAATGGGCCAAAACAAACTGAATCAGGAAAATGAAGGGTCAAAGCAGACAGGAACCCAGAAGGGGCAGAAAGAGACCAACGAATAATCGAAACAAGCTAAGGGAGCGTAGGAGACCGCCCCAAACCCCATCACATAGGAGCCAGGGGGAACTAAGAGACTGGTTGTACAGACCGTAGACACGCGCAAGAAATCAAAGGAGCAACAAACATCACAAACTATATGATCACGGAGAACGATAGAGAAATGATCGCTAGAATGGTCCAAGATTGTCTAGCAGAAGACTTTGATCATGCAGCACATCACAAGGATAATCTGCAAAAAGAGTTGGCAGAGATGGGACAGCTCCTCAGGACACTCAGAGAGGCTCATAGAGCGAGTAGAAGCAGAGGCATAGAGTCGTCGACAACACAAACCAACGAAAGAGTGGAGGTCGAAGAAAGAGACCCATCCCTCCTAATGTCACATGCAAACGCAACGTTCCACATAAAACCGAGCATGCTATGAATGGATGAAATAGTGGGAAAGACACCACTGAAGGATTTGGACCACATCCAATTGTTTCTGACACGAATTCCATCAAGGGAACTGCACAAATTATAGGTTAGTGTCGACCACGAGATGTAGTCTCGGGCACATAAAAATTTAGTCGAGCTACAGAAAGCAACAAAGCAGCAGGAAGCACTGGAAAAAAGAGTATGAGCAGGCCAAATTCGAAACTTAGAAGGAGACGGAACGCAGGAACAAATTGGAACATAGAGTGGGAGACATTTTGGGGAAGCGTCCAAACACTGCACAAGGAAACAAACTCCCATCCACGGAAAATATCAACCAGATTGCGCAGGAAATTGCTCGATACTAGAAGGAGATCGAGGATCTCCAAGAATAGCTAACACCAACAACTCCACCGGAGGTAAAGGAGAAAAGGAGGCAGGTAGCAACAACACAACTACAGGAGATGGAGAAGCAGGTTAGCATGGTAGCTGACTTGCTCAACAAAGCAGCGCAACTTTGGACAAGATTGGAGGAGGATCCACAGGTTCAATGTTGGGACAAAGAAGAGGAAAGGACCAATGCAGCGATCCAAGAACTTAAACAGAGGCAAAATACCATACCAATTTCAGAACGCGTCAAGGGGACGCAAGAGATAAATAAGATGCATGCATAACTCATCATTGCACAAACACAGAAATAAGAGTGTTAGGCTCAAATAGAACCACTACAGGAATGGGTAACAGAGGTACTTGCACAGGAAAAAGCAGATAGAATATAGATGGCACAGACATAGGTAGAATGCGTAGGACTACTGAGCGATGAAGTGGCAATTCAGGTAGTGGATTCCATTAAGGAGAAGAACGCGCAGGCACTGACAAAAGCAGTAGAGCTAAGGGAAAAATTCTAGATGATCACCGAAGAGATTGAGGCAGCTCAAAAAGACTAGGTGACTCGGGATGAGTCACATGTTAGTGTTGGGGGCCTGTTGGCAGCAGGTCGAAGTGGGAAAGGAAGTGTGCACAAAGAAGAATGACAGCTGGAAGAACAATCATGGGAAAGAAAGCGTGCAAGGGGAAAGCAACAACTGGTAGGAAGTACAACATGCGCGCATGCAAGAAGGAGGTGACATATGGAGGGAAGAAAAGAACGCATGCAAATAAGGAAGACCTAATGATAGTAGGGTTAGGGTTTTTTTAAGGCTTTTGTGTAAATGGTTGAAGAGCCTGATAGATATAAATATAGATATGCAGGTATCATACAGAAGGGTTTTTTTTTAGGTTCGGTTAGGTTCGATTTTGCTACTTTTGTAGAGGTTGATATGGTAGGGAATGTTTATGATTAGGTGCACTATTTTGTAAAGTGAATGAGCTAAAGCGGGAGAGAAGAGGTAGATCTTGAGGATTAGATCATAGTTCATGGAGCCTGGTGTGATATAGTTCACCTCACATAGATCTTACCCATCTGAGGAGAGTTGTAAGCGCGCGACACAAGAATTGCAGAACTGCCATAATAAGAGAGCCAAGAGCCAAATCTTTGTGGACGTAGCCTAGGAGGGGGTGAACCACGATAATACCTGTGTAATGTGATGAATGCATGCATATCTTTGTCATACTTTTATTAGTTAAATGTTGTGTGCAATGAATGAATGAGTTATTATATTGTTGGGTTAATTGTTGTGGGAATATAACGAAAAGATACCACGAAAGTTAAAATATAAAAGAGGATAACCATAGTTCGTAATACAACTCATAATTAATGGCTCAGAATGCAGATCCCCTATCTCATACTCAATCCTAGATTGTAAACACCTGAGTCTTACAGCCACCCATTCAAAGCTATCTCACGTGAGACTGCGTAGTGCATTATGTGTATTGTGTTGCCTTCTGGTTTACCAAAAGGGCCGATAGTTTTAGGCTTTGTTGGTACCCTTATAGATATGAACCCTAGGTCTACGACGCATGGTAGTAGAGAGAATTCATTCATTTAAACCAACACTAGATAAGAAATATGATATCAAGAGGAAGAGGTCCTCGAGAGTTTTGGTGATATTTCGACGATGTAACCTTACTTGTGATAATGGATGAATGGATAGACCTTACATGATTTATTTATAGGGAAAACAATTGTTAAATCCCCTTGACATGGTCTCTCTAATAGTGTTTAAAGATGACCAAATCAAGTTTGACAACAATAATTAGGGTTTAATATGGTCCACATATAATTGACTTCCCATTTTGTAAATTAGGTCCGAAAATAGTCAAAATTTGATTTTTTGGGGGAGTAGTGTTGATTTTGGGGATATTATCCACACTATACAAGTGCACTTATTGGGGGTAATATCTATGCTAGCACTTTTTATTCAATTCCAGAGTTTGAATTTATTGTTTCTAGTGAGTTTGAGGTCATGAGTTCATATGGTGGTGGAAAGGCATTGAAATGGTGGTTATGTATGTCGATAGTGATGTATTTCAACAAGATTGTTGGAAATGTTGCAAGTGAGAATTTTTAAGGTGATAATAGATTGGCCCCTAATATGTGAGGTTAGGATAAAATTATATGTATGACTAAAATCCATCATACTTTCTTTATCCAATAATAGGAAGGACCAAGGAGATAGAGTGTCCAAGAAAGGAGGATCGCTTGTAAAAGGGAAACGGAGAATTACTTGTTGACAACAAGTCAAAAAGGTGATATGTGTACAAGATCTCAATAGGGAGGAGGTAGGCACACCCATACTTCTTGAGATATCTCATAAAAATTATACAATGGTGTGCCATGGCGTAAATGGGCCAGGCCAATGAGAAAAAATGGGGTCTTAATACAATACAATATGAGCTGGTGAAGAGGCACCAGAGTACAATACAATGAGATGAGTAGTCCTACATATACATGATTGGATCAAAAGGGCCAGGTCAAACATAGAAGCATAATGATTGCAACTGATCTGAATACATAGGAACTAAGTCCCCCTTGAGAGGGGGGGGAGAAGTAAACAACCAAAGATCCCTACTAAATAAGAAAGGGGATTCAAAGATCTAGAAGGAGGGAAGCTCAAATTGATGGCTTTGAGAACAATTGAACCAAAATTGTCACATCTAAGGAATTGCAACTGAGGTTGCATCATTAATACATATGCACGAATTTCAATAGTGTGAAAATGTGGTGGAGTTAAACACATGACTTCCTACCAAGTGTGAGATAAATGAATACTATCTTAGCTTGGTCCGGGGTAATCAAGTTGTTGGTGTTGATATGGGAAAGTTTGTTGGCACCTAGGAATAGGAAGAACTCCTAAGGACCAATGTCCAAAGGACAACAATTGGATATATATACTTGGAAACAAATGATATGGAAAAAACATGGGGGGAGATACCTGAAGGACCACTCCCTCTTGAGGGATGATATGACTCACACATGTCCAGGAATCTAGTACAATCAACTAGATCATTGAACCATCAAGTGTATGAATCTCAATAGTGGGATAAGGATCTAGAATTAATCATGTGAGAAACCACCAAGTCATAAAGCAATGAGGATTCTCACTTCTTGGTTTTAGGTAACCCACCAATGAGGAAGATGGGCCTATCCTCTAAACCAAACCCCTAGAATACATGTGCTAAATTCGATAGGGGAAGGCTCGCTGGAGTCAAGGGACTAAGGGATCCTTGAAAACCAACACAAGGTAGAAAATACATGATGCTTGAAAAATATTGACACTAATGAATGATAAGAAGGGAAAGAGAGATGGACTCATAACTTCCCTTGTTCAAATCATAAAGGCAAGGATGACTGGGAAACGACTGAAAACATTCCATGAGGAATGGCCAATTACTGGGAAAAAGGTTGTTCAATGACAAATTATTAAATCGAGGGGACAACTGGAGGTTAGAACTTGATAACACGGGATGGATAAAACTCATGGAGACAAGGGTAAACTATAAGAGAATTCAATAGGAACTGAATAGAATCCATGGGACACAAGGGTGATTCATCGTAGATGCTATGAACAAGGGAAAAAAAGGGATGTTGCCATAAATGAAACGAGTTCCAAAGAAGTGCAAGACCCTTCTGGTATTTCCAAGGGGGTGCTATGAGGTTGTGAAATATCATTATGAAGGGATGAGGGTCTCGTTGAAAGATCTAACCAATGTGTCTAGAGACACAATAGACAAAAGGAATCCCAAGGGGGAGATCACATGGGTAAATAAGGGGATACAAGGATAAATGCCCCAATAAGCAATTAGATGATTGTAATGTTGAAGGTGAAAATTGCTAATGGAAGTGATCACGGGTAGGGGCATGAATGGTAATCTCCTCGGGGTGGGTGGATGTTGGTATAAAAAAAAAAAAAATTCATAGTATGGATGAAGTGTAGGGCTTATGATATGTGAAAATCCTATAAATATGAACCCATAGTGCGGGAGTTTGGGGGGTAAGTTTGTCAACATGATGAGAAAATATGCATGAGGCTCAAGTTTTGGATGTAGACTATATGGAATCCCAATTCTGAGGATATAATGACATGGGATTACAAAATGCAACAAGGGTTACCAAACTAGAGCACCCACGGAAGGTAATATCTATCAACAAGTAGATGGTAAATGCAAAAGATGGATGGGTGAAGCCATCTACTTGAGAGTGAGGGTGCTCCTATAGGCGGTTCCAAGGGGAATGAATGGTAAATGAAACGTACTTAGGGGAGCTATGCTAGAATAAATGTCAAGTAAGAGTATTTGAAGAGGATTGCATACCATAGAGAGACAAGGGCTTCCATGGTGAATTCCTATACACAAGTCATATAATATCAAAGCGTAAAGATACTTATGAAAATAAAAAAATTGCAGAGAATTCAAACTAAGAAGTAAACCTTCATTAATGATTCAAGGAAAAAGATGTTTGGATAAAGTATGAAAATAGGGAAATATAAGAATACCCTTTTGAAGGGCTCGGAATTATGAATCCAACGACTCAAACAATATGTCAATTAGAGTTTGTATGATGCTACACGAGGCAAAAGAAAAACCAGGGATTTTCTTTAAATATAGCTAAATACCCATATTCACATTTGTTTGTGCACGCTGAAATTGGTGAGTTGGGGAAGGCCCTAAATGTTGGTATGCATGTTGTGGACAAACCAATATTTGGAATTTTAGTTTGTGAGTTTTAGGTTAGTGATACGATCCTCCTCTTCATTTCTAGCAATTTAATTTCATAGAATAAGTCTCGTTAGACCTGTTGATGTTTGTAACATCGAGCATGTATTTCCACATGGGTCTAAGTGTCTAGACATGTGGAAGTCGTCCAAAGTATTTAACCTTAGTAATTTATTTTAATTAAAGGAATTATTAAAGTAAAGTGATTTTTATAATTAAAGTGAGCTTAATTTAATGAAATGTTAAGGTTATTAGCATTAGTGAATTAAATGAATCTTAGCCATTGATCTCAAGTGAGGTGAGATATAATCTGAACCGTTAATCACTTTGGGGATTAGGGTTATATTTGATTCAGTGATAACTCAAGATTATAAAAGCAAGGCTAGGTGAAAGAGAAAGATATCCACTTGGGAGAAAAGAAGGACTTTTTCTCAATTGCTTGAGTCATGAAGGATTGGGACTCAAGGGGATCAAGGACAAAAGAGTAAAGAAGGAATTTTTCTCAAATGATTGAGTCACAAAGGATTATGATTCAAGGGGATCTCAAAAAAGGTGAAGGACTTTCATTTAGAGATCAAATCCAAAGGAGGAAAGTGAAAAGGTGTGGTACGAGAAAACCCAACAACAAAAAATCAAAAGATCGATTTTTGGGCCGTGCAGATCATAGGTAGTGGATCTGGACAGTTTTGTAGATCATACATATGTGGTGAATAGAGAGTCAGGAGTGCATATGTATGCTCTGCACATGCGAGATAGGGCGCTTACAGATCGTATAGGGTCATCCAGGGATAGTGCAACAAAGGTTTTCTTTAGGGCCTGAGTTGTCAGGTTTGTTGTATTTGTATTTTTCCCTAGTGGGATATTTTCCTAATAAGAGATCCCTTGTAAGATTAGAGTCATTATTAATGAAAACCAGATTTGAAGGGAAAAATTTAACCCTGTGTGTGAAGTTTGGGTTTCTATTTTTTGCTTCTGTTGTTTTATTTCCAGCTAGTATATTTTATTTTGTGTGTTGTAATTTAAATTTATCAACAAGGAAAAACACAAGGTAGTAAAGTATTTTGGTGTTGGGGATAGTGAGATTTCTTAAGAAGACCCCGGGGAGGCCTTGGTCAAATTTTTTAGGGCCAAGGTAGGAATGGGGGGAATTTTTACATTGGGAGCATAAAAACTGCCACTTGTTTTTGCATTGGTCGAACATAGAAAAAATGGGTGCTTTCCACATTGGTCTAGTACAACATTTTGGTCCAAAAATTGTGTTGGGAAGGAAATTTTTTAGGGTAAAAGGGGCATTGAACCTAGGTATGATATGGGAATGTAAAACATATATGAAAAAAAATGTTTGTGTGCAGGTATGGCTAGCTTCAAAGCATTATGGTGCGAATGGGAATTCAAGGTATCTAAACTGCGGTTAATGGGAACCAGGTTGTACGAGGGGTCCTAGTTTAATACAGGTTACTCAAGTACATTGAGAATATTTTATTGATATCTAAGTGAGGGTCTCCTCTCATGAATTGTTCAGTACTAAAATGCAGATACATGCATATTTTTTGTGAAGGAAGAGTTCATAGAGCTAATTCCCGAGCATATCTACTTCTCACAGGGCTATCAATGATCGAGGTGATTGGAGACACACAACCAATCATGGAAGTCCTAACGAAGGCCTTACATGTTTTTCACAAATCCATTTAAGGTAGATCAAATGAGACTCCTCTTGTAGAAGAATTAAACAAAACAAGAATGGATTATAGTGCATGATTTGGACAAGAATGAGGATTTGGTAGCTATGAAGCGTTGGAAAATGATGTACCTGGATATTCCTTGTGTTGGACAAATCACTCTGATGGTGCATGATTCAAACAAGAATGTGAGCGTTTTTCACAACTCTAATGGTTCATGATTTGGACAAACGTGAGGTTTTTAATGTCAAAGGCAATTCTCTATGGAGGAATTTTGTCCAAAATTTGGTCATCCAAACCACTTGTTTTGGAAAGCATCTTTTCCTAGTTGTCATTCCAATTTGCATAAATTAATATTAATTCGTTTATTATTTTACTCCCTTTGGCTTGACTAATGGATTAAAACCACAAATTATGAGGAAATCTTGCTTGAAAACCCGTGCTCTCTTACTTAGTTTGAACGTTATTTGTCTTTCTAAACTAAGGTAAAATCCAACTATCTCCCTACCAAACCAATAAAAATACTCTAAATCCAATTCTTGTGCCTATTGTCAAATCTCCTGCTTCTTCAACCACATTTAAAATTCCGTTAGAAAAAATATTTTGAGTATTCGTACACTAGCATATACTATTGACTAGGTTGGCCTCAAATCATACTTAATTGTCACTATTTTGTATGTAAAAGTTGGTCATACAAGCAAATCCTCACTTGTCATGAGTTAATAGTCAATGAAAGCAGTTAAGCAGAGCCTCATTGGTTTTCATGTTTTCTACATCACCCATGTCCTTGCATTTAAATTCACTCACTTAGTCACTCAACATTTTACAACTAATAGGGAATATTTTTTACTTTCAACAGTGATATCAACAGTAATGGAAACTCAGTTGTTAGGCCTATATATTTAATTGCATAGGATGATCCTTTGTATTTAATGTCGCATAGTGACTCAATGTTTTTCAATTCACACAATTTGTTGTATTCTCTTGTCATGGAATGGAATGGGGAAGAAGAGGGTAATTACACATTCCTTTGTTCCAAAATTAGAATGGTGTGGAATGGAGAGGAACAACCATATTGAATTTAGTTATGTATTGGAGTGATGGAGGCATTTGTAAGTTTTACATTTCTCCTTTTGATAAATATGGGAGAGAGGAAACCAGACGAGGATATCAATTATAGTGATCTACTCCATAGTTTTTCATTTCATCCTTTCATGTATTTTTGTAATCCTTTCTCAGCTTTACAAATAATTTGAGTGTTCTTGAATGCTTCATACATGATTTTTTAGTGGAAACCCTCATGAGGTTGCGTGACAGGTTTGATGCAATTGTAACGTTCTTTATCATTCTTGTCTTCCATATACTGGTAAAATTCTCCGTATTACATTCTCTGCTTTTGTAAATGTCCAAAATTAGGTTAATTTGTGGTTTCCTTTAATCCATGGTGAGAATATTGTAATTGAGTTATTAGATTTGCAAATGAAGATGTTTTCCTGGTGTTGTTAAGCTATTCATATTGACTTATATTAATTTAATTAAGTAGTCCTTTCTCAGAAGTGAATGATGTTAATGTAGGTCAAAACATAGTTTGTTGTATATTCGAGAAATTTAGGGAAAATTTAAAGCAATCTAAGGTGAATTAAATGGCTCGGGTAAGATATATTTTTTGTCTAAACGAAATTTTTATATTTGGAGGAACTTAAGAAATTTTGAGAAAAATAAATCAATATAGGGAAATTTAACTTAATCGAACTATACATAATATTTTGATGAAAATTTTGTTGAAACCCAAGGTATCTTGACCTATGTTTTGTAGTCCTTGCAATATGCGTAAGAGGATCTTGAGCTTTTAGTTTTGCTGACCTAATTTGGAGGCCCAGTGTACCCCACAAGACTATGCGACAACAACAAAGAAAATATTATGGGATAATATTTACCATTTGGTTAATTTTTTCAAATTATCGAGGAGGATTAATGAATTCAAAAAAAATAGTAGTTCAAATTTCAATAGGATCAAATTATTTAATATGAAAGTTTGATATGAAAAAACTTTCAAATTTTTCTATAAAAATATAGAAAATCTTTAAAAGTTTATTTTTTTTACCAACTACTTGCTAAATTTTATAGTTTTTATTTAAGAGTTATAAAGATTCTCCAATGCTTATACACTTATATGATTTTGCCTGGACAAAAAAATCTTGACTTGGGCCCGTATGCGTTGACTCCTTAAGATTTTCCATCAACTTACGTAAGTGGCCCTTAGGTTTTTTATATTCATCTTTCCTTGGAAACATTTGAAATATTGATTAGTTTGATGAAATTTTTTAGTGGTTATAGCTTGCATGAACATTTTGATTACTTAATAGTTTACATGATTAATTTGTTGTTGATAGATTATGAGTTGTTGAAAATATTAGTCAAGAGTTTGTAGTACACCTTTGGGGGATGGACAATCAAACATGCAATCTTCTTTAATAAATAACTGGCTAATTTTGTATAGTACATACTGATAAAAGTAGAATTGTCCTCGAGACAAAAATTGGAGGAGACTTGATCATGGTCTAGAACATGCTGATAAAAGTAGATTTTTACTTGAGACAAAAATTGGAGGAGACTTGATCATGTGGAAAACAATTGTTATATGCATACAACAAAAGATGATACAAGATCATCCTACTATTAGCTCTTCATTTAACTCCTTCTCTACAAATACACTCATTCTCACTCTCTAGCTACAAGGGTTGGAGTTGAGGAACGAATTCCACTTGTCATTTTGGTGGGTTTACAAGAAATAACACATGAACATGAATGGCTTAGCTAGATAAAGAACCGTAAAAATGATTTATTTTTGTTAAATTATGTTTGAATTTTACTTTTTTTTCCACGGAAATATTGCTCTATATATTCAACAGAATATAATAATTTACAAAACAACGATTGAAAAAAAGAACAGAGGCCTGTATGTGCTTCATCCACCAATAGACAGGGCAGATGGATCACCGAGTGGACAAATCCGAGAGTTACAAAACATACAAAACAATGACTGTAACAAAGCACAGAGGCCTGTATGCACTTCATCCACCTGTTGACAGGGTAGATGAATCACTGAGTGGACAGATATGAGAGTTACAAAACAGAAACCAAAACAGAATAGAACAGAACAGAAACCAATCAGATAGATATCCGGCCCGGGAGATCGTCGATAGGCCAAGGCCTGTTCAGGTCAATGTTATCTGTAGCCAATTTATCCGATCTCTAGTTAGTCTTCCACTTCATATTTTGAGTAAGATTGGGGGGCCTTTGTTGCCTTCCTCCCATCTGGAGAAAGTCAAGAACCTGAGGGGACGAGATAAAGCCAACTTTGATAGATGATCAGCAATGGCGTTTTCTTCTCTGTAAATATGGGAGGCAGAGAGGCTCTTAAACATTCTTCTGGCTTCTGAGGTTCTCTCTTTCCAGCTTTCCAGAGCAATTGATCGGAGGTCAGCTTTGTCATTTATCCAATCGATGATGACTTTTGAGTCTCCAAGGAGAATCATCACATCGATGTTTAGCCTTTGTGCCAGGATAAGGGAATCCCACGCCCCCAATAGTTCGGCCTTGGTGTTGGTGCTTTGTCCGCCATTCAGAGTCCATTTGTAAGAAGTTTGGGAATTGATGGAGATATGGCCCCCCGCCCCACAATGAGATCCATCCAGTTGAGATGCTCCGTCAAACCAAACAATGGATTTGTCAAAAGGGAGAGATGTAATGGATCTACGTTTTATCCGAGCCATGGTAGGATGAGGTCGGACGACTGCATTGAGAATAAGATTTGTCACCAAGTGGATCGGAGGAGGTTTATCAACAAATATTGCGGCATTTCTTGCCAACCAGACGTTCTAGTAGACAATGGCTGGCAGCGAAAGGTAGATATGTGGTCTTGAGCACCAAGAATTGAAGCAGGATGTAATTGAGGGTCCAAGCCAATGTTTAGAAAAATTTAGAGAAGTTGAGACATGGTGCCAGACTTGCTGTAAGAAATGGTAGTGCACGAAGAGGTGGAGTGTAGTTTCGATGTCTTCCTTGCACAAAATACATTGATTTGGTTCTGACCAGCCACGCTTCTGTAGGTTATCCCAGACAAGGATTTTGTTTTCCATCATAAGCCAAGTGAATAATTTAATTTTGAGAGGACAGTTCCACTTCCACAGTCTAGAGCGCCAAGTCCTATCTCAGGTGTGCCAAGAAGCTTTAGTCAGTTCTTTGTAGATGTTTCGGACAGAAATATAGTTGGATTTATCTCCCCCTGTCCATATAAGAGTGTCGGGTCTATCCTGTAGGTGGATGTCAGCTTCAGTAAGATGTTGTGTGTACCTGTTCCATTCGACTGTGAGCTCGGTATTTAGATTTAGCAAGGAACTAGTGATCCAGGACTCACCAAGAGTGTTACTTCGGTGAGTGTCTTTTAATTGAAACAGATAGTAAAGGCCTAAACTATGTAGGCGCTCTAGCAGTTGGGTGGAGAGCAGGGATTTTTTTCCCATGCCAAGAATCGCATCTCTGCCAACTTCAATAGCAGATCCGGAGCCAGGTAGCCATGTGATCCAATGAAGTAGCATTGGAAGCGATTTCAGTAAATGCTTCCACGTTTGTGAGCCCCCAGGGGGAGAAGAGGCGACAGATCTGAGCCATGTATGGACCGGAAGGTGAGAGATATATTTATCTTTTATAATCTTATTCCAAATGCCTGTTGTCATCAGAGTTCGCCAGAGTGTATTCGCCGAGAGTGCAAGGTAGGTGAGGTGAAGGTTCCTCAGGCCCCATCCTCCTAGAGCTATTGGTTTTGAGAGGGTTTCCCACCCAAAGAGATGGATACCTCTACTTTGTTTTCTACCATTCCATAGGAAATTAAAAATCAACTGACGAAGCTTCTTTAGCTCCGAGTGTGGGATGTGTGCCAAAGCCATCCAATACACCAGAAGACTTTCCAGAACTGCCTTGATCAAAATGTATCTGCCACCCATGGACAAACATCTATTACACCAGAGTTGTATTCTGCGCTCAAACTTCTCAAAAATCCAACTCCATTCCTTTGCTTTGTAGCTAGAGGGTTTAATGAAGTAACCAAGATAGTGGAATACGGCCACCAAATATCGAAAATCAAAACCGAAAAGTGATTTTAGCTCCAACAATAAAGCGTCCCTCACACCTGTGGCTAAGAAGAAAGATTTCTGAAAATTTATTTTTAAACCTGAAACAGAGCAGAATGAGGTTATCACAATAGAAATTTCTGTCCATTCAGCCAAGGAAGCCGAAGTCATGATAATCACATCGTCTACGAAGAGTAGATGCAGAATTTGAATCAGTCTGGAAGCTTTGATGCCAGTGAGTTTGCCAGCTGACTGACTTCATTTTAACAGGATGCTGAGACTTTCTAAAACCAGAATGAAAAGGAGGGGAGAGAGGGGGCATCCCTGTCAAAGCCCTCTTTCGCTGCGGAAGAATTTGGAGGCCTCGCCATTTATTAAAACTTCCAGGTTGGCTATAGTTATGCAGCCCATCATCCAATTTGTAATGGTTGTCCCAAATCCACATTGGATAAGGATAAGCTTTAAGAAATTCCAATTTATGCAGTCAAAGGCCTGTTTGAGGTCCAATTTTGGGAGGATGGTCGGTAATTTTTTTGTTTTGATGCTATGTAAACACTCCTGTGTGGTGCCAATAGCATCTAAAATTTGCCTGCCCTTGAGGAAGCCGAGCTGCTCCTCTGCTAGAGCCCGGGAGAGAAGAGGGCGAATTATGTTGGCAATGATCTTTGTTATTATCTTGTAGCTGAGATTACAGAGCGAGATTGGTCTGTAATTCAAGAAGTGGCGGGGGTGATTTTGCTTGGGGATCAGGACTATAAAAGTGTCGTTTAAATGCTTGTTAACTGATCCACTGATCCTCGAGTTTTTAACAGCCCCTAGCAGATCTTGTCCCATTAAGTCGAAGTAATGGAGATAGAGTTCCACAGTCCATCCATTGGGACCGGGACTTTTATCTTTTTTAAAGCCTTTTAAAACCTGATGAATTTCCTCTAATGTGCAAGGATTGTTCAGAGCTCTTGCTTCCTCGATGGTCACCATCTGTGGGAAAAGTTGTGTTATTTCGATCTGATCCTATAGGGAGATTTGCATATCTTCTTGGTAGAAAGACTGGAAGTGTTTGTGCACCTCTTGTTTTATGTCTTCTGTCCTCTTTAGTAAGCTTCCATCCTCACACTCCAAATCCCAAATAAACCTTTTATTTCTGCGATGGTTGGCGAATCGGTGAAAGAAACGATTGTTTTCCCCGCTAGAGAGCCAGAGTGATCTACTTTTCAGCCGCCACCCATCCTCATTTGCTCGAAGGATGCGCACGCGTTCAGCCTCTAAAAGGTGTAGATCAGCTTCAAAACCAAAATTCTGGTCGGTTCGTGCCTTTAGTCTAAGTAAAGTTGAGATTTGTAATTCAAATCTGCTTAGACAGGTAGCGTCTTGTGCTTTTTTCCTCTGCAGCCAGCCTATTGTTTTGGCCCGCAGACAATTTAATTTCCTGATCAAATTGCCTTGGGTATTGCCAGGAGTCGAGTGGGACGAATCAGTCCAGGTTGATCTGACAATCTGATCGAAGGTTGGCTCCTGCAGCCGGGCTGAGTTGAATTTAAAGGGATAGCTCGATCCCAAGTTACTTTTTCCAAGCTAAAAACAGATGGGTGTGAGATCAGAAATGTAAGGCAAGTCAATCCCGGCCCGAGCCAGGTAAGATGGGTTTAGCAAGTCTTCAGAAATTAGAAAGCGATCCAGGCGTTTTACTTATATCATATGTAAAATGTTCTTTGAATTTTTTTTTCCATATTACAAATATTTTAGGTGGGTTCAGAGAGAGCCAAATCTAAGGGAAAAGTTTCTTCATTAATAAAACTGGAACTAATGTAGAGCTATAATGAGGGTAGAATTTTAGGTCAAATTTTCCTAAGAAAACTCGCCACAATTGAAGTCCTTTTGAGTAGCCTGATTACACATCATGAAAAACTCCCCATCATGACCACTAACTCTTCCTCGCAGATAAAAAAAATTCATAAAATGTTTATATATCTATGCTCTCATCCAACTTTCATAGTTTTTATTAAGTTTTTTTCCTCATAAATTCTTCCAAGACTTGTACAAATTTTGTTTTTTCCTCTCACAGAAACTTGCTTCCTTGTGACATATCGCACCTAAAATACCTTTGTTCGTGACATAACACGTATCACACCTCAACCTTTTTTAGTTTCAACATATTACCTCACTCTAGATTTATCCTTATTGTGAGAAAGGTATTTTTTTAAGTGAAAATATTTTCCACCCCACCTCTTCATCACTTCCTTCGGATTTTAGTGCCCTTGCGATGTGTCGCGCTAAAAAATATTTCCATGCGATATAACACATGACTTAAAGTTTTGTTTCTTTTTGATGTATCACAAGGGAAAACTTATGCAATTTATTGCATCTCCCAAAAGTTTACATTCACACGATGTATTGCTTTGAAAATTACTTTTACTGCGACATATCGCATAGGATGAAGTTCTCCTCCCTTGTGATATATCACACCAAGTTTTTCTTCATGCGACATATTGCATCTCCTTAAGATTTTTATCTCTATGAAAACCTTTATCATACCACACCCCAACAAAGTTTCATTTTGTGTGACACATCACACTTTCTCAAACTTTCCTTCACCACAACAAAAAAATTTATTGCATCACACCAATGTTTTGTTTCATGCTAAAATCAAATGCTTAAATGGAATTGACACACACATGTAAGAAATGATTTTTATATACATGTTACAAGATTTTCTATGGAATAAAAAATAAGCAACATGCCCTATTAAAAAATGATCACATGTTGACCCACAAGTTGTGATGTTGATGCAGATAACCCTACCAACAATGGGCGCCACATTGTCTATGTGGCATGCTACTCAAGGGAATGCTTATTCAATGAGTGAGATACCACTACTAGATTGTTACATTGTTTCGCTCCCAGCAAGGAAGGTAGATACATGGTGTTGTCTATCTACATTTTCATTGATGGAGAAAGCTTAGGTGGATTTTCCATTTAAAAGTTCCATCTTGGTTGAAGGAAATTCCCAACATGAAGACATGTATGGAACAATAAAATTATGGATTAATTTTCTAATTTATTAC
>JZKD02S1675752.1:268212-284924 GCA_000966675.3 Picea glauca
AACTATTCTCTTGAAAGAAAAATCAATAAGACAAATAGTAAAATGGCATTGAATGGCCTAGGAAACAATTGCATCCATGACAAGGTGCAACTCACCCTCTACAGAGGCACCCACAAGTAAGACCTACATTTCCTTGTTATCACTGCACCCCTTGCCCAAACATCCCCTACACAATATCATGCATTTACATGGCCTAGATTGGTCTTCACCTGGAAACACCCCACACCTAAGGAGAATTATCCCAATAGGACATCCTGAAACCCTCTCCAAACCTGGCTTGTTATATAACATAACGTCTTTGAGCACTTTTCTGGTAAAAGTGAGGTTTAATGCACATGTTTGGGTAACTTGATTGTTAGATGTGATTGCCATTGCTATGATTGATCCAGATGGATATTAATGGCCTCCCACCTATTCCAACTGGCTCATTTTGGCAGCTTTTCACTTTGCTAGTTTTTTCCCTAGTTTTTGGGTCCCTCACTTGTAGGGTCATTTTGAGGCCCTAAACAACGTTTTTTAGGGCTCGCCACAATCAAAACAACATTTGATATATAGCAGTAAAATGTGTAGTCCTCGAATAGACATTTCCAATGGGCTATTGTGTGCCTAAAACGAAGATTGTATGCAAAAGTTACAACCATGGGAAGTTGATGTACTAACTTACCCAAATGGGGCCCACATGACTTTTGGCACTTCATCTCCTAGGGTTAGTTTTTTTGGATGTCTAGGGTTTTTGACATTCCTATTTATTGTAAAAATGCCTTCATATCCTCATTATAATCATCTTCTTGTGAATGAGCGCAACCATCACATCTCTTCTCAAAGATAAGACGCCACCATTCTAGCAAGCTTGTTTCCACTGCATTTTACAGTTTCAACTTATTTCCTTATTGAATAGAAACCAGTTTTACTGTATATCTGTTATTATATGTTAAGCATCTTTTGATAATAATCTGTATTCATTTCATTCTGCAAATATATTCTGGATCAGTGGTATCAAAGCAATCTGCTCCTTGTCGTTCTTCATGCATGTCCCCAACGAGGTCAGGATACAAAGAATTGGGTCTCGAGCTTGTTTCTCTTGAGGAAAAAATCTCTCACACCCAAATGACCTCTCATGGCAGAAGAAAAGAAAGACGGTGGGACATGAGATCCCTTCAAAAAATTTCTCAAGGAATCCCTCATGCAACATAGGAGTGACATGATGGATAGTTTTGCGCAAATCATTCAGCGACTACCAACAGGCGACGCATCTTCCTCAAACAAAGGCATTGCCCTCTTCAAGGTACAAATCAACTTCTATATTCCTATATTTGAAGGTCAGATAGACGCAGATGCGATAGAAAAATGGTCGAATCTCCTCAAAAGGTATTTCTCTGTCCATAACTTCTCGAATAGAGAAAAAATTACTTTTGCACTCCTCAAAGCCGTCCCCCGTGTCAAATATTGGTGGGAAACTTTCTGTAAGCAAAAGGAAATAGAGGAACCATCATTATTTATAGTCGCAGTCACCTGAGAGTCCTTAAGGAATGCTATTAAGGAACAATACTACCATGTTGGAAGTTATGATGACATGTACACAAAATGGACCACACTACGGCAGGAAAGATACCAAGTGGTGCCCAAGTTCACAAATATTTTCCATACCTTGTGCACCAAGCTGAGTATCAAATATTCAGAGCGACATCTGGTGCTCAAGAATAGCGATGGTTTGCATAGATACATCTAGGTCGAAAATGATTTTTTGGACATCTCATCCTTGGGCGTGGCCTACCGATATGTCGTCAAAATCGAGCAGAAGATCAAACAAAAGACACAGAGATTTGGGCCTGGGAACCCATCACAGCAAAATCCAGGAAAGAGAGGCCCCAACCCATAGAAAAAAGGATAGAGCAAAGATGAACAACCTCAAAAAAACCAGTCCAGGCCTCAAGCAAAGAAGGACACCGGAAAGACAAAGAAAGATACCGGGAAGTGTTGCGACTTTCATAAGAGCCCCTGGAATAACATTGTTGATTGTCGCTCGAAGTAGTCATTGGTGGTTGAGGTGAAAGCCTCTAAATTAGATGTGGGTTCTAACTCTGAGTCAGAATCAGAAAGGGGGAGACAGATCATAGACGCATAACCTAGTACTACCATTGCTACCACCAAGCTCCAGCCCGGTGAACCAGACGAGCTAGAGGAATGCGAGTTCCTTTTTCATTCACAGATGTGGGTGAAGGGTACCCCACTACATTTCATAATTGATAGCGATAGCCGGAAGAACCTCATCTCAACATAGGTTGTCAAACGAATCGCCTTGCCGACAGTGTCGCACCCACAACCCTACACCATCGGATGGCTCCGCCAAGGAAAGTATATCCATGTCAACCAATAATGACGCCTGTCATACATCATCAAGCCCTTCAAAGATGAGGTATTGTGTGGTGTTTCCCCTCTCGAAGTTTGTAATGTTATTTTGGTCCAACCATATTTATGGAAACATCATGTTGTATATGAGTCTAGGCCTCACAGTGTTATTATTACTTTGAATAAGAAACTGTACAGGATACTCGAGGCAATCCCACCCAGGGATATTTCCTTGATCTCTGCCAAGCAATGCAGAAAGGTAATCTCTCAGACAAGGAAGTTTGTCCTCTTCGTGATTCACTCTCAGAAATGAGCGAAAGATTGCAACCACATCCAACGTCTTTGTGGCCGACCTCTCCACACAACATAAGCAAGTGGATAAGGTCATGGAAGAATACTCAAATATCTTCTCCTCACCTAGTGGGGCACCTTTGCACTGTCAGGTCAAGCACCCATCGATCTGACCCCCAACGCACCACTTCCCAATGAGCCAGTCTACTGCCACTCTTTGTTAGAGAATGAGGATATCAAGCGACAAATCCAAGAACTGCAACACAAGAGGTACATCCATCCCAGCTCATCATCTTGCGGGAGCCCAATCGTGTTGTTACAGAAAAAAGATGGAACCTGGTGACTCTGCATTGATTACCGAGCCTTGACTAAAATCACAGTCAGAAACTGGTACCCGATTCCCTGAATCGATGACCTCCTTGATTAGCTCATGGGGGCCAAATACTTCACTAAGATTGATCTGAATTATGGCTACCACCAGGTCCTGATAGAACATACAAATGTATGAAAGATCGTCTTTAAGTCAAAGGAAAGTCTTTTTGAATGGTTGGTCATGCCCTTTGGTTTGACAAATGCTCTAGCCACTTTCATGAGGATGATGGATGATATCCTGTGACCATTCACCAATACTTTTGTAGTGGTGTATCTGGATGACATCCTCATTTACAACAAGACTTGGGCAGAACACTTACAACATATTCAACAGGTTATGCACACCCTATGGCAGCACTATCTCTACACCAACTTGGAAAAATGCTCCTTCGACATGTACATGGTTCATTACCTGGGCTACATCGTTGATCAGCATGGCGTAGTTGTGGATCCAGCCAAAATCTAAGTCATCCATGACTGGACAACCGCAACCACACTCACTGAGCTTCATAGCTTCTTGGGCCTTGCCAATTTCTACCATAGTTTCATGTTGGAATTCTCCCATATTGCATGGGCCCTCGACCAAGTAACCATGGGTGGTGGTAAGGAGAAATTTGTGTGGGGTCGATCCCAAAAAAAAGTGTTCAATGATTTAAGCAACGCTTGTGCTCAACCCCAGTAAATTCACTACCAGACCTGCATTATCCCTTTGAGAACAAGACATATGCTTCAGACTATGCTTTGGGTGCCATTCTCACTCAGCACGGCCACCCCGTGGCCTATCATAGTGAGACACTATTAGATGTTGTCCGTAAGTACCCTACTTACAACAAAGAAATGTACTCCATTGTGCAAGTCTACCGCCAGTGGAGACATTACATTCTTGGGAAGGAGACAATCATCCACACTGATCATAAGCCACCACAGTTCATGCAGACACAAGGAAAATTGCAGAATGACCACCATCAGAAGTGGTCCACGTAATTGCAACAATTCCACCTGAACATCAAGTATAAAACGAGAAGCACCAACCGCGTCGTTGATTGCCTCAAAAGACCACCAGTCGTGGCACTCACCACAGTGCTAGAATCTTGTGGACATGAGACCTATGGATGGCCCCAAATCTATGAGACAGAGTTATACTTTGCCACCACCTACCAAATGTTGGGCGCAAACGCAATTGTCGCTAATTTCCATCTTCGGGACGGGTTGTTATGGCGTCTGGTCCATATCTGCATTCAATCAAGAGAGCGAGCGAAGCTGATCTAGGAAGCATACTACAGTCAAGTGACAGGACACTTCGACATCGAAAAGATAGTGGCAATGTTGCAGAAACATTTCTACTGGTCGAAACTTCAACAAGAGGTCAACAAGTATATCAGGTCCTGCACTTCCTGCATGATTTCCAAACCGGCCACTAAAAAACAGGGCATCTACACCCCTTTGCCTAATCTTGATAGGCCATGGGAATCCATTTCAATGGACTACATGTCAGGCCTCCCGTCCACCACGTGGGGCAATGACTATTTTTTTGTGGTTGTTGATCGCTTTTCTAAGATGGCAATTCTGGCCACCTGCAAGAAGAGCATCACAATAGAGGCCACTGCCAAGATATTTTGAACGAGCTTGGGTACATTTTGGAATCCTACAAACCATTGGCTCATATCGAGACAATCGATTTATTAGCACATTTTGATCAAGCCTATGGTCACTACTAGACACCAAGCTCACCAAATCCATGATCTTCCACCCCCATACATATGGCCAAACCGAGGTCATAAATCGAATGATCGTGCATATCATACGCATGTATAAGTCCAATCACCCTTGCACATGGGATAATATTCTCCCCTATGTTCAACATAGCTACAACCGAGCCCTGCATAGCTCAACTAACCATATCCCTTTTTAGCTGAGGTTGGGATTCCAACCATTGGGTCCCATAGATGTTGCACTACCCCTTGCAGTCATCTTGGTCGACTCATCACCTGCTCCAACTGAAGTTGACAAAGCCACCCAGTTCATTGAGCGGATCCAACACCTTTGCCAATAGGTTCAAGATATCCTACAAAAGTCCAATGAAAAGTATAAGTGGCGCCATGATCAACATCGAGTGCCACATAAGTTTCAGGTGGGCAACAAAGTTTGGTTGCACTTGCAGAAAGAGCGCCTTATAGGACCCCATCGAAAGCTTCGCCCGCTCCATTATGGGTCGTGTTAACACATAAATTTGTCGTAGAAAATTTGGTCATTTTGTAGCGCCGGTAAATTAGGAGATTTCGCAACACAATCTTCATCATTGCCAGTTTCAAAAATATTCAAAAAAAATAGGCAAATAAATTGGTTTTTTCAAAAAAATAAATAGAAGAAGAGCCAAATTCTAGCTCTTGGACCTCTTAGAAAGTTATTAGTTTTTGTTAAAACAAATCTAGTGGCCATGAATGCCCAATTCTTCAACTGCTAAGCACTAGTCAAGGTCATAAACATACAAACCCAATGCTCATGTTTAGTGCCCTCGTGACCAAGCGCTAAGGAGGGGTGCCCACAAGGGGCCCATCATTAAGATACAAGCCACCGAGGAAGGGTGTTAGTCCGTGCACAACGCGTCGACCAAATGCATGAACACTTGCGTATATAAAATATTGAGATGTAAAACTTTTAATACATGTGGAAAACTTGAACCTCCACTGTCAATGGTCTTAGATAGTGTTTGAGCTCGAGTCATGAAAGCTTATGACAATTTCTATTTAAAAATTCAATAATCATCGCTCCAGAAACACGCCAAATGTAGCAGTCTCGATTTCCACAAGCTAGTCGTAGCAACAACATAAATACGAGTGTGGATTCATGTTGGAGGCACATTAAACCAATAATTTCCCATATTTTCCATATAATAGATGAGGATATATGTGCCCACCAAGCAACAAGTGTCAAGGTTGAGTTATAAAGGTACCATTCAAACTAAGCGTCAAGTTCATTATTACAAATACAACGACATATGAATTTGATGCCATTAACGCCCAGGTGTCGGGGTAGATGTCAAAGGCATTCGGGCCCTAATTGAAAATTTCTAAGACCCTCTTGATACTGCAGATATAGTAATGTTTCTTGAAGAGGCAAAATCAATAGTGCAACAAGATCATGAAATGGCTTAGATTTGTCGTGAGGAAATTTGATGTTGCAGTTTCATTTTTGAAATATTTTCTTAAACACTTGCAAAGAAAAATGTTGAAGTTTGAAAAATAAATGGTTGGTAGAGAATTAATCTCCAAATTCTCAAGCAATCGATTTTTGCAAGTTCGGTGCAAAAATGACTTAGAGATCATCCTGGTGAGCTATGGCAAGATGGTATGCAAGATTACATCAAGCATGCTTCAAATATTTTGGTAAAAATCAATGATGTTGGCAAGCATGTCTAATAGGGGTTCCCCAAGTAAAGAGAAACAGGCTCCAAATATATCAATGCCGAACACCTAAGACAAGGCATCTAAGTGCCACAAATACCAAAAGGATCATTCCAAATTCGAAGATTTGTTGCCAGATTTCAAGTTAACAGGTGGCAAAACAATCAAGGGATAATGATACAGATGGAAGCACTAGCAGAAACTCATATCTAATTTTCAAGGTGGCAACCAAATCAACAAGTTGTGGTTTAAATATTCTATTCGGAGGTGTAAACTCAACAGTCAGGGGCATCCAAAGAGGACAAGTGGCAGATTATCCCTGCCTTTTAGGCATCAGTTAAGCATCCCTCAACAGTTCAAGGATAAAATCATGGTACCACTGACAACTTTATCCTCATTTTGAGCATGAAAGTGACAGGTATTTCCAGTTTCAAAACAAATTCGAGATTTCAACTTCATTTGCTCGAGATTTTGGTCAATTCTTTCCAGTTTTCCTGCAATGTATTCTTATTTTAGTATGTAGATTAGATTTGTATCCCATAAAGATCGAAACAATTTGTTAAAGTAAGGATCCATATAGCTAATGATTCGTAAAGAAGAGAGGGGGGAGGAAGAACCGAGAGGTCTGAGATAGAGTCTTCAAGATCCGAAAGGAAGCTGCAAAGCATGAAAAATCTCTAATTTGAAATTGCAAACCTGTACTTCTTTCTATGTAAAGAAGTTTCAGTTTATAATAAAGCACATGATCAGTTTGTTTTCTCTATTCTTTGTTAAACCATTTTCTCATTTTTCATCTCCTTGAATATGTATTGTTGTTATGGGATCTGTGTAGGAAATTTTTGTGCTGAAAGGATTATTGTATAGGATATGCTCTATCCCTTGCCACAAGCTTATCTGAGTTTTAATTTAGGTTTTATAAAGGTTTTCTTAAAACTGAGTTTTTCCTCTTGCTGTCATACGTATTGAAGATCAATATGCTCTTTGATCATCTTCAGTTTTTGTTCCTCATACTTCTTCATTACATTTATCTATAAGCATTGTAACTGATCTAATATTTGTTGACCTGATTTGCTTCCCATAGAATGTTAGGTCAAGGTTATAGTTTTTTCATGGACTCCATGCCCATGGCTTCATTGGCTTCTTGATTAATTTTACCACTCTCAATTTTTTCTAAAACCCATCCAATTCATTTTGACTTTAAGATGTGCTAGGATTTCTCTTAAGCAGTTAAACATTCCTCCTTTCCTTGGCTTGCACCCAGTGTTCAACGTGAATATCCTTTGATCGTATTTCCTACCATTATTGGACACCTCAAAGATAGAAGAACAACTGACACCAACAAAGCTTGACCCTGAATGCATACAATAGGCATCTGATTATGATATTGTAGACAAACAGATCAAGGGCACTTGCCAGCAAAGGATCCAACTTTATCGAGTTGTCAAAGCAGGGCAACTCCTACACCATGGCAAGTGGCTCACCCGAGGCCAAATTCAACAGAAATTTCCTCATCTGACGGGGGAACTCAACGCAATGGATACCATTGATTCCTAAGGGGGGGGGGATTGATCCAAATGAATTTTGGTGGCCTCCCACCTATTCCACTTGGCTCATTTTGGAAGTTTTCCAGTTTGGCATTATTTTCCCTAGTTTTGGGTCCCTCACTTGCGGGGTCGTTTTGAGGCCCTAAACAACGTTTTTTAGGGCTCTCCATAGTCAAAATGACCTCTCATAAATAGTAGAAAAAAGTGTATTCCTCGGATAGACCTTTCCAACAGGCTATCTTTCTCCTAAAACGAAGATCGTATGCAAAAGTTACGACACCGGGAAGTTGATGTACTAACTATGGGGCCCACATGACTTTTGGCATTTCATCTCCTAGGGTTACGTTTTTTGGATGTCTAGGGTTTTGGGCATTCCTGTTTATTGTAAAAAGGTATTTAGAGCCTCATTGTAATCATGTTCCTGCAAATGAGTGCAACCGTCACATCTCTTCTTAGAGATAAGCCGCCACCATTCTAGCAAGCTTGTTTCCGCTGCATTTTACAATTTCAGCTTATTTCTTATTTAATAGAAACCAATTTTATTGTATATCTTTTATTCTGTGTTAAGCATCTTTTGATAATAATATGTATTCATTTCGATCTGCAAATATATTATGGATCAGTGGTATCAGAGCGGTCTGCTCCTCTTCGTTCTTAATGCATGTCCCCAACGAGGCCAGGGTACAAAGAATTGGGTCTCAAGCTTGTTTCTCTTGAGGAAAAAAACTCTCGCACTTCCAAATGACCTCTCATGGTATAAGAAAAGAAATAATATAGGACAGTAGATCCCTTCAAAATATTTCTCGAGGAATCCCTCACACAACAAAGGAACTAGGTGATGGATAGTCTTGCGCAAATCCTTCGGCGACTAAAAACAGGTGACACATCTTCCTCAAACGGAGGCATTGCCTCCTTCAAGGTACAAATAAAATTCTATATTCCTATATTTGAAGGTCATATAGAAACAAATGCGGTAGACAAATGGTTGAATCTTGTAAAAGGGTATTTCTTTGTCCATAACTTCTCCAATAGAGAAAAGATTACGTTTGCGCTCCTCAAAGCCATCCCCCATGTCAAATATTGGTGGGAAACTTTCTGTGAGCAAAAGGAAAAAGAGGAACCCTCATTATTTACAATCGCAGTCACCTCGGCGTCCTTCGGGGATTTTATTAAGGAAAAATACTACCATGTTGGAAGTTATGACGATCATTCAAGTCGTTTCTCTTTACACTCCTTCTGCTGATCATTTATTAATAGAAATACTCCTTTCCCATCCAATTGATATCTTGCAAATATATGTATTATGATCCATGGGCATGTCTGTTTTGTATTTTAATGGATTATCCTATCTAATGTGATAACCTTGTATATTATCACTATATGCTTGCTCTCCTTGTTTGTTGAGAACTTGTTGTAGGTATAAATATTTGGGTCGAAGTGCTCAACGGTGGACATCATCAAACATTTGGATGAGGTCGACCTCTTTGTTACCTCTCTTGTGCATTAGTTTATATAGTATATGTTGGAATTGAGTCAATTTCTACAGTCACACCTGTCTGTTGTGGTTCACCCTAGCCATAGAGAGATTTTCATTGTAACACCAAAAATGGGCTCTACTTGAAAAAATATTACGGTTGAGCCCCAAGCTTGGGCGAAACTCTTTATATACTAATGTAATTTAGTGTATATATCTCTTTTCTTTTTATCTTCGGGTTGCTTATCGAGTTTTCACTTGGTTGACATATGTCAATGGAGTCATCAGTCTACTTAGGATTCGCAGATGGGGCCAGTTGTCACACACGGAACTTGGCTTCCGTCGCTTGGGTGGTGTACTCACCCGAGGGTTTACTGATGTCTTCAGGAGGCATATGCTTAGGTCCATCCACGAATAATTTGGTCAAATATAGTGTCGTTATAGAACTTTTGTGTGATGCTATCTCACATGGCATTCGTGCATTAGAAGTTCACCTGGACTCCAAGTTAGTAGTACATTAGTTGAACGGATGTTACCGTGTGCGTGATCCTACTTTACTCCGACGATTCCTACGGGTACGTCTTTTAGAACGACAATTTTATTTTATTACATATTATCACATTCCTAGGATTTCTAATCATGTATTTGATACTTACGCTAATTTTGTTTTAGATTGGCATTTGTCACATAATTAAAAGCAAAGAAAACCATCCAATCAATGTACACATTGTAAAATATAAGTAAGGTCGAAGATTCATTTTTATATATTTCAAAAAGTATGGTGTTTATAGTACAAAATGAGGCTAATACCCTCAATACACATACAAGTCGGTAGTACATATCCCATGACATCTATGCATGTGGTGTCGGATGTATTTCATGGTAGAAAACCACGGCATTTGTGAGATGCCAAAAGAGTCGCACACATGCCCTTGGTACACCAACCACCTATCGTTGCATGGCCTCAGGCAGATCCTCTACCTGGACCATGGGTATCCTGTGAGTCAAACGCGATAGGTTTCCCTACACATTTTGTAGGACCCTCTCGGCTTCTCCTCCCGTCGCCTCGTCTCCCTGGTTCCTCCATCGATGTCAATGGAAACCCTCTGGTCGTCATGGACCCACGTCTGCGACAGATAAAGTCTAGTCAATACTTGAACATCATCCTAAAATATTTTTGTCCTAATTATACAAAAATACAAAAAAATGAAATATGTAAAAACTTTTTGACATACTTATGTCACCGTAGGCGGACCCTGGTGGAAGTTGCATGTCTGGATCTCCCCTAAAGTCGATCCCCTCATAGGGATAGTCATCTAGTGCGATGACCTGTCACCTCCACCAGTATAAGAAGTCCTCGTTGTAGAGTGTTGGAACCCTACCTCCCCCTGCCGCCTCATCACCTCGTCCACCATGCCATGGCTGGATCGCGAGGTCCCCTAGGAAGAATCTCAACTCTAGGTCCCAAACCTGGAACCCGCTCAAAAAAGAAACTGCACGAGATGGAGGAAAACCCAAAATTTCTTTTATCCCCCCTCCTTGCACTCTGTCAACTGGCTCTTCATGTTGGCCAATAGTGAGGTACACCAGTTGTACATTGTGGGTCTCGCACACTGCACTGCATAGAACATGAGTGACCTTGATTCTTGGTGCAACGAGGTCGAACCTGTGATTCTAGTCAAGACTAGGACAATGATCTTCAGACTGAGGTTGTTTATTGCCCGGATAGGGACTTGACTCCCTACCTTAGGAGTCCCTGCTACACAGTGGGCATCGATGTATTCCTCTATCTTCATCCCACTGCCTGCTCCTCGTGATTTGAGGTTCACAACCTCCCCTCGACGTGATAAACCAATCAGAAAGTAAATGTCCTCCACTTCAATTCTCAATGGCTTCCCATCGAGATTGAAGCTCTTGCTATCAGGGTCCCAGTAACCCACCAACATATCCAACAACCTCACTTGGGCTCTCATTCCTTTAAGTGCCCAAAACTTACACAAACCACATCGCTTTAAGGCCATTTGGGCCCCCGGATCTCGATCTACAGCGACATCGACTTCCTCATGTTCTCTCTCTCTCCATTCAAGGACCATCTTGTCAAAGACAAACACAATCTTGAGTTAGAACCCTTCATTTTGGTCATTTGTGTATCTGTACATGGCTTCCTTTGCACACAGTCACGTGTAGGGCTTAATATATGCCCCCTATAGTTAATGCAAGAGTGTATACCTCGTCGTATACATGACCTAATCAAAGCCATCCCACGTACACCAAAATCTACACTTTGCATTTTAAATAACTAAAAAATTAAAACCTAATTAACAATTGTAATCCATTGAAATTGAAGAGGAAGAGAACAAGAATTACCCGATCCAAACGGCTCATGATTTTGTTTCTAGATGCTCCCGCAATCGTCGTTTGAATCTTGGAGGAATTTTGGTCCAAATTGCACTAGTTGGGTAAAAAATCAAAATGGTATACTAAGTTTTTATTTTATTACTATTTATAAATTATTTTTACCCACTTTCTATAGTTTTAATCCATTTTTGCACCTAATGGATTAATAAAAATGTAGATCGAGTTGCTTTTTGCAGTTTTAGCATGGGATTCTTGCAGATTTCAGTGTTACGTCGATCGTTCATCACCTCGGGTAGGTATATTCGTTACCCAACATACAAGATAGGTATCCACTCCGTCGGGAATTTTTGCATTATACTGTAACTGTCACTTTTAACCTTAGTTACGAACCCATTTGTTACGACACAGAACCTTCCATCTGCTATAAGTAGTGTCGTTAACAAGCGATACAGACTTACCAAACATGGGTGCCCTAGTTAGATCCCCTACTTCACTTGGTGCCCATGCAGAGATTTTTTCCTTTGGACCGGGAGCCCCTCATTGCTAATACATGACTTGATGTTGAGCCTCATTTCTCACTCATAACCATGTTGCTTTATTACCCAAGGACTCCCAAACAATTTTAATTTAAGCTCTTTTCCATCTCGTCTTTAAAAAGAAAAAATATTGACGAGTGATTTGTCCCTTTCACACTCGTTAAATTGGATTTGAAAGATCATGAGTCTTAGTTAAGCTCGTTTCTGGCTCGTTACCAAAAATAGAAAAGATCATCGAGTGAACTTGTCTTTTTCACACTCGTAAATTGGATTTGAAAAGACGTCTATTTGGCACAAGTTTACCCCTTTTTCATACCAAGTAGACTAAAAGATATAAAAAGGACATTTGTTGGCATTAAGTTGTGATTACAACTCATGCCCTTGCTTGCAGTATTGAGCCTATAGCTGGTTCTCGCTTTGCGTCATAAACTGTTTTGCCTCAACATTGTTGCATCCTCAACCAAGCAAAGCCTTGTTTATATCCTTCGCAATTTGACACCCTATACCTAGGAGGGAACATCCCCCCAATGTCCATCTCCCGCGTGCACTTCCCTGCATTGAGCATAGGTATGTTTTACTGCTGTAACTAGTTTTGCTTACTTGTGACACTCGTTTCCTCCTCTGTATCATAACATTCGTTTGTTATGAAAAAACAAAAAGAGACGGGCGGGAAGGGAGTATTATCTTATGTTGGCAACAGTCATGTCGCCTTTGAACATAACACAAAATTATTTGAGTCCATTCATCATCATAATTTTGGGATTAGCATGGCCTTAGGAAGCTAAACTCGTTATAGAGTTTTCTCTACCAACTAGTTACTCTTCCAATCCCTACAGAGAATTTCATTGATACCTCCTGCATCTCATGGTTTCATCATTGGGTCTATGTTGCCAAAGTCCTCCATATGTCACATGCTCTTGTTCAAAGGAAGTCTATCAACCTCTGTCACCCACTCCTCAGAACTCTTGACTTTTCATGTTGGCCATACCTTCGGTTTGTCTCATAATCACGTGATACTTTAGTCCTATCATGCACCTTATCCCTACTTTCATCATTGGAAGGTCACCTTGAACCCAGCAGTCGACATTTCATTATTGGTCGTTGACTGGCTAGTTTCCCTTGTGTTCGATGGAAAGACATCTATTCACACAGTGGGATTCGTGCAATGTCTTGGATGCCATTAGACTTATTGGTGGTTTCCTCACCTTTTTCAGTAATTTTCATCATTGGTTGTTATTCAGAGGGTCTTTTTCATGTACCGCTTGCACTTGGCACACGCGAAAAACAAACCAGGTCATTGGTTCGTGAAACTTGTTCTTCGTCCGATTTACACCAAATCATGAAGCTCCTACTTTACTCCTCGTGCTGACTGATGAGAGATGCCTTACTGCTCTCCTTTCAAAGGGTCTCCTTCCATCGACTTTAGCCCATCTATTCTAGAAATGAGACCTAGAGTCTTATGAGTACCTTGAGGCTTGCAGTCATTAGTGGTAGGCTCGCTTGCCATCAACAGTTGGAAATACATCAATGTCTCATGATCGATGGATTCTTCAGGTGTTCGACACCGACTCCGCTATTCACACTTGTAAGAATGTACTTGGTGCCTTGATACCTACTTTCATCATCGATAGGTTATCTCGTGTTTGTTAACGGTATATATCAATGACTGGTAATCAAACAATGTCTCATTATGTTTGACCTCAACTCCTTTATCGACATGATGTAGACTTGCACCTTTGGCAGATTATGTAGAAGACTTGAAGACATCACTATGTGGCCATAGATTTCCTGAGTTGTTGCTTCCTTTTCATTGGACCAGTACCTATATAACTTCAATGATCATGGGAGATCAGATTGTACTCCATGGTATACAAATATCTTCAGATTGGTTTTGAGACTGGTTCTACTGGGCCTTGTTCGTGACTATGAGAGGTATTGGCATGTAACCGCATTTGTATTTTCCTATTCATGGCCACAGACACTTATTTGGTATATGTTCACATGGATCTGTAGTGTATTTTGGCAACCATGTATGCAAAGTCGGCGCAGAATGTAATGAGCGATCGAGTTTGTCCAACTGGTTCTCTACCACTCCACGTCTGGGTTATTTATAATGTATTTCGGCCATCGCAGATACTCCTCTAACCTCACACATTAGGGGGCATCTGTTAGAGAAATATTTGCCTCACCCTATGCAATCTTACAGAGAGGGCCTTATTCCATTCCCCCATCACCCACTCCCTCAACTTCCCAAGCCTTTAGGTTCGACAATTTGACTCTGGCAGTAGCAATCGAATGTCAACATCTTAAACTTTTCCATCATTATGATGGTCAAAGGGAATAGATGCAAGGAACATGATTTTTTTTCATGGATATGTCCCATCTTAACACACCCAAGGAAATTTCAGAGGAAGACGTGCTAGATCTAGATCTATCGAAGATTACATTTCCTCCTCCCGAATAATTCATTGCATAGACTCCTTGTGAGAGACCCTTGATTTCCCTCCATGCTTTATTAGGAATTTCATCTCCCCAGACCTTGAAGTTGGTTGAGTATATCAAGCACATAAAGGTCATTATGTCAATCGATAATGGTAGCACCCACAATTTTATTCATCACTGAGACGTTGAAGAAACCCATTATTATGTCCATGTCATGCACAATTTTCAAATCACGATGGCTAGTGGAGGTATGATGAAATGTGATGCTAAGTGTTAGAATGTGAAACTCTTAATTGGGGACTATTTGCTCAAACCAAACAATTTCATTATTCAAAACGGAAGGTTGTGACATGGTTCTTGGAGTAGAACGGTTATGGACATTGGGTCTGTGATATAAGCACATTGACCCCCCCCCCAAGTCAAATTTGATATTTTCACATCTTCCAGAAGGCAATGTGGCCTTGAGGATACGATTTCCTCATAATTGATGGAATTTGTTAATTATTGTTGTAATATTCTAATTTTTAGGGATTTTTGTAAAGATATATCGGATCTATGGTGATCCAATATTCTCTCGGTATGTGTTATAAATGTATCCTTCAGATGTAGGTTGGAGAGAGGCCAGATACCATGTAAGATCCATTGAGAGGGCGATCCAGTCCATCAAGGCCATAGTGTAATTCAAGCTCAAATAGATAATGAAATTCGTGTATTTTTGTATATTCAGAATGTTCTGGTTTATGTGTTGATTTTGTGTGTGAAATTATGTGTTTGATCGAGTGTAGTGATGCCATAAAACTGTGTTGCGGGTAGGGAGCAAAAAGTAAATCGTTGCATATTAAAAGGTGAATCCTTGTTGCAGGTTGGAGAGATAGAGGCCACCAATTAGAGTTGCAGTTCTGGAACACTATGAAAGCATCATATTCGAATGATGAAGGTGGTCGACTATCGATCACTGAAAATTATTGACATTGATCCACTCGTAAACAATGTCGTGGAGATCTGCAGGGATTTGGTACGTGGTTGTTGCACAAGGGAAGCAAATGAATGTCGCTATGCTCATCATGCTCCAATTGTTGGTGAAGGAGACTATGTAATTTTCTGTACTGATTACTTGTGTGGGAAGTGTGAGTTTTATTCTTGTAGATAATTCCATGCTCTAGAGCATTTAAGATATCGTGTTAGAGATGGAGTTGTTGGTCTTGCTGCTACATTAAACTCTGCCCATAATAATCAAGGCATGGATGTTGCTCATGCATTTCCATCAAGCTTTTATGATCAACAGGTTCTGAAACAAATGAGGACTGGAAATTATGATGCTGATCCGAAATCAAAATGATATTGTGTGATGTCGAACGATCCAACCCATGATCCTATGATGAGAAACCAGTGCAGCGTTAATTTTCCTAAGGGCTCAAAGGAGATGGCCAAAGTACATTCGAGGAAGGTGAATTCAGATTTATTGTTGCATGGACATGTTGTTGTCTAGATTATGGGTCCATAACCCACGGGTCTGAGGATTGGGTCTATTGCACCACTGATCTTCGAGACCCAGACATGGTCTTTCATCAAGTGGTATCAGAGCAGGGAAAGATTTTCCTGCGTATGAGTGGGTAGATATAGAAGCCAATGCAACAATAATTTTCCTAAGGGCTCAAAGGAGACGATCATGGTACATTTGAGAAACGTGAATTGAGATTTATCATTGAATGGGCATGTTGTTGTCTAGATTATGGGTCCATAACCCAAAGGTCCAAGGATTGGGTCTATTACACCACTGGTCTTCAGAACCCAGACATGGTCTTTCATCAGTCTGGTTACGGTGGATTTCAAAGAGTTGTACATAAACTTCAACAAGGATGGCCATAAACACACCCTCTAAGGTTTCTAGTTTGACTCTCCCAAGATTATCAACTATCACCATATGGAAAATCTCTCAAAG
>JZKD02S1675752.1:308676-322699 GCA_000966675.3 Picea glauca
AAAAACTTTGTGCAAGAAGAGGAGGGACCACGAGCCAAAATGACATATGCAGGCTCTCCCTCGAGGATATGGAACTCGATATTGACATCGAAGCAATGAACCCCAACATTGATCACCCACAGGACACAGCTCACCAGAATCCTCTGATGGAAATAATTGAGAGCGAGACCTTCGATGAAGAAGAGTCTTTTGTATTTCAGGGCATTGTTTTTTACAACGAGTCCAAAAATTTAATTATTGAGAAAAGAGATGTAAAGAATAAGAAGGGGAAATCTCGATCAGAGGTTAACCTACAAAACATGCGACCTTCCCAAATTTCCAAAATTCACCGAGCAACTGGAGATGATCTAGATGATTCTATTGGAGGCCTTGAAGTAACGTCAAGTTAAAGGAAAGAGTCAAAGAATTGGAGGAAACTTCGATGCCTCTTCCAGTACTTGTTAGTCCTTTAGAAATAATTGGGCCTACCACACCTGCAGCAAAATTAAAAGGATCTTCAAGCCTGCTCACATCAGCCAAAGGCTATGTGGAGAAGAACATTAAGAAATGAATGAAATTAATTACATAGGCTTGGGAGATGTCCAAGAACATGATCTCTTTTGGAACGAGGGCGCATGCCTTCCATGAATATTTACTGCCAGATTTAAAAAAAATGAAGAAGGTTTTTACCTAGACGTGTCCGTACCCTTCGGTTTTAAAGTTACCAAAATGACAGAATTGAGAATAAGAGACGAGGATTTCCCTTCTCCAAACCAGGTAAAACAACTAAACTCGTGTTGGAAGCAAAAGGTTAAAAACTTGAATATCATCGTCCAAGCATGCAACCAAGCCATAAAAAGGAGAAGAGAATTATTCAAAAGGCTGATTGATATAGACATAGCCAGGAGCACCAATGAGGTCGAAGACCCCAAATTGATTCTCAACTCATTGTTCCTAACCAAGCAATCCTTTGATGAACAAGTTGAAATATTAAAAGGGTTATCATTTGAAAAGTTTTATGGCATTCTTGAGTATGATGAAGATGACGTAGATAAATGGCTAGTGGATTACTCGGTAAAAAACCAAGATATTGAATAAGATTTGTGTAATATTTCCATTGATCTAAGGGACTTGGAGGGTGATATTTTCAATATAAAATTCATCATGAAATCAACGTAGCGCCAATGAGAATCTACATCCAAGAGTGGTTTAAAAAAACTATCGACAAAGAACCTAGGAACTTTCCTTCTATTAGGGGAAGGGTCCCCTTCTATTAAAGTCGACTCTTGGGCAGGAGATTCTTTAAGTGGCCCCACTTAAACAAAGACAGGACAAGTGTATGGCACCACTATCTTACCACAACCGACCTATGAGGGGAAAAAGGTAGTTGAGACGGTTCCCATAACCATCGATGAAAGCAATAAAAGGACATCGGCAAGAAAGTGACAAAGAGAAATATACCATTATAGTAATTTCATATTGATCACGTCCTTCTTTCTTTATCAATTCATTCATCTAGTTACTCCACCTCTTTAAATAGAAAGGTTTAACTGAAGACTGATAATTTCCTTTTTTCTTCTTACCAAGTCTTGTTGTCTTCCGCCATCCACTTTCCTCCTTCTACAAACTTCATTCTTATACATATTTGCTTTATGGTCCGTGGGAGCCCCAATCCCAGTCTTTATGACAAACACATTTAAATTTCAGAGAATATGTAATAAACTATATATTTTTTAGTAATTTCAAGAGAGTTATTTTGGGAACAATCTCGACTGTACTTTGTAACCTAGTTTTCTGAATATAAAGTATTTGAGGTTGATCTATCATTATATTTATTTGAGTTGCCCATGTATGATCCAAGTGTATATCGATGGCCACCCACCTTTTCCAGCTGGCTCAAAACAACTTTCTGGCAATTTTGGTAATTTACTATTTTTAGTAGTTTTTCGGGTCGTGAACTTTCAGAGTCGTTTTGTAGCCCTAAATGACGTTTTTTTGGGTATCTACCGATTGAAAAATTTCATCATGACATTTTTGCTAATAGTTGAGTTCTCGGATAGATCTTTCCAACAGGCTATCATGCGCCTAAAACGAAGATTGTATGCAAAATTTACAACCCCCAAAAGTTGATGTACTGACTTACCCAAACAGGGCCCACATGACTTTTGGCGCTTCATCTCCTAGGTTAGGTTTTTGGATGTCTAGGGTTTTTGACATTCTTGTTTATTGTAAAAAGTCCTTCAGAGCCTTGTTGTAATCATCTTCTAGCAAATGAGCACAGTCATCACATCTCTTCTCATAGATAAGCCGCCACCATTCTAGCAAGCTTGTTTTTCACTGCATTTTACAGTTTCAACTTATTTCCTTATTGAATAGAAAACGAGTTTTACTGTATCTTTGTTATTTTGTGTTAAGCATCCGTTAATAATCTGTATTAATTTCGTTCTGCTCATAAAATTTGGATCAGTGGTATCAGAGCGGTATGCTTCTTGTCGTCTTAATGCATGTCCCCAACGAGGTCAGAGTACAAATAATTGGGTCTCGAGCTTGTTTCTCTTAAGGACCAAAGCTCTCGCACGCCCAAGCAACCTCTCATGGCAGGAGAAAATAAAGATGACAGGATAAGAGATCCTTTCAAAATGTTGCTTGAGGAATCCCTCACGCAACAAAGGAACGAGATGATGGATAGTTTTGTGCAAATCCTTCGATGACTACCAACAGGCGATGCATCTTCTTCGAGCGAAGGCACCGCCCCCTTCAAGGTACAAATAGACTTCGATATTCCTATATTTGAAGGTCAGATAGACGTAGATGGTGTAGACAAGTGGTTGAATCTACTAGAAGGGTATTTTTCTGTCCATAACTTTTCGAATAGAGAAAATATTACTTTTGCGCTCCTCAAAGTCGTTCCCCATGTCAAAGATTGGTGGGAAACTTTTTACGAGCAAAAGGAAATAGAGGAACCCTCTTTATTTACAGTCACGACCACTTGGGAATCCTTCAGGGATGTTATTAAGGAACAATACTACCCTCTTGGAAGTTATGACGACTTGTATACCAAATGGACCACACTGAGGCAAGAAAGAGACCAAGTAGTGCCAAAGTTCACAAATATCTTCCATACTTTACGCACCAAGTTGGGTATCAAATATTCAGAGCGACATCTGGTGCTCAAGTATCGTGGTGCTTTGCATAGATACATATAGACCAAAATGGGCATGACCTACCGATATGCCGTCAAAATCGAGCAGAAGCTCAAACAAAAGGCACGACAATTTGGGCCCAGGAACCCCTCACAACAAAAGTCAGGAAAGGGCGGCCCCAACCCACAGAACAAAGGACAGAGCAAAGATGGACAGTATCAGGATAACCAGTCCAAGCTGTAAGCAAAGAAGGACATCAGAAAGACAAATAAAGATACCGAGAAGTGGTGCAACTTCCATAAGAGCCCTTGGCATAACATTGTTGATTGTCGCTCAAAGCAGTCGTTGGTGGCCGAAGTGAAAGCCTCTGAATCAGATGCGGGTTCTGACTCTGAGTCAGAAACAAAAAGGGGAAGACGGATCATTGACGCAGAATCCAGTGCCACCATTGTTACCACCAAGCTCTAGTCTGATGAACCAGATGAGCCAAAAAAAGGAGAGTGCCTCTTCCATTCACAGATGTGGGTAAAAGGCACCCTGTTGCACTTCATCGTTGATAGCGGTAGCCAAAGGAACCTCATCTCAACAAAGGTTTTCAAGCGGTTGGCCATGCCGACAACACTGCACCCACAACCCTACACCATTGGATGGCTCCGCCAAGGAAGCAATCTCTATGTCAATCAACAGTGTCGACTGTCATATGACATCAAGCCCTTCAAAGACGAGGTATTGTGTGATGTTTCTCCTCTCGAAGTTTGTGATGTTCTTTTGGGCCAACCTTATTTATGGATACATCATGTTGTATATGAGTCTAGGCCTTGTAGTGTTATTATTACTTTGAATTGGAAATTATACAGGATACCCAAGGCAGTACCACCTAATGTTATTTCCTTGATCTCTGTCAAGCAATGTAGGAAGGTCATCTCTCAGACAGGGAAGTTTGTCTTCTTCGTGATTTGCTCTCGGAATGAGCGAAAGATCACAACCACATCTAGGGTATCTGCAATCGACCTCTCCACACATCAAAAGCAAGTAGATAAGGTCGTCGAAGAATACTCGGATATCTTCTCCTCACCTGTCGGGGTAACTCTGCACTATCAGGTTAAGCACCCCATCGATCTGACCCCCGACGCACCGCTGCCTAATGGGTCAGTCTATCGCCGCTCTATGTTAGAGAATGTGGAGATCAAGCAATAGATCTAAGAACTACTCCACAAGGGGCACATCCGTCCCATCTCATCACCTTGCGGGACCCCAATCGTGTTGGTACAGAAGAAAGATGGAACCTGGCGACTCTGCACTAATTACCGGGCCTTGAATAAAATCACAATCAGAAACCGGTAGCCAATTCCTTGAACCGACGACCTCCTTAATCAACTCACGGGGGCCAAATACTTCAGTAAGATTGATCTAAAGTCTAGCTACCACCAGGTCCCGATAGAACAAACAGATGTATGGAAGACCGCCTTCAAGTCAAAGAAAGGCCTTTTTGAATGGTTGGTCATGCCCTTTGGTTTGACAAATGCTCCAACCACTTTCATGAGGATGATGGACGATATCCTGTGACTATTCACCAATACTTTTGTAGTGGTGTATCTGGATGACATTCTCATTTACAACAAGTCTTGGGCAGAACACTTGCAACATATTCAACGGGTTTTGCACACCCTGCGGCAGCACAAGCTATACGCCAACTTGGAAAAATGCTCCTTCGGCATGGACAGGGTCCATTACCTGGGCTACATCGTTGATCAACATGGTATACATGTGGATCTAGCCAAGATCCAAGTCATTCGTGATTGGCCAGCCACAACCACACTCACTAAGCTTCAAAGCTTCTTGGGCCTTGCCAATTTCTACCGCAAGTTCGTGTTAGGATTCTCCCATATTGCATGGGCCCTCAACCAAATAACCAGGGGTGGTGGTAAGGAAAAATTTGCGTGGGGTCGGTCCCAACAACACGTGTTCAATGATTTGAAGCATCGCTTGTGCTCAACCCTAGTACTTTCACTACCAGACCTGCAACAACCCTTTGAGATCGATACAAATACTTAAGACTATGTTGTGGGCATTGTTCTCACTTAGCACAGCCACCCCGTGGCCTATCCTAGTGAGACACTATCAGATGTTGTTTGTAAGTACCCTACTTACGACAAAGAAATGTACTCCATTGTAAATCATACATACATGTATATGTTTAGGGCCTCTGATAGATATTTCCAACGGGCTATCGTGTGCCTAAAACGAAAATCGTATGCAAAAGTTACGACCCCAGGAAGTTGACGTACTGACCCAAATGGGGCCCACGTGACTTTTGGTGCTTCATCTCCTAGGGTTAGGTTTTTGGATGTCTAGGGTTTTTGACACTCCTGTTTATTGTAAAAAGACCTTCATAGCCTCATTGTAGTCATCTTCTTTCGAATGAGCACAACCATCACATCTCTTCTCAGAGATAAGCCACCACAATTCCAACAAGCTTGTTTTCCGCTGCATTTTACAGTTTCAACTTATTTTCTTATTGAATAGAAAACCAGTTTTACTGTATCTTTGTTATTCTGTGTTAAGCATCTGTTAATAATTTGTAGTCATTTTGTTCTGCTCATAAAATCCAGATCAATGTATCACTCTGTCAAAGCTCTCTTATGCATGCAAATCATTTCATTTATTTTTATGTGATCAGGAATCTTTAGCCACTATTTACTTTAAATGTGTGAATGTGAGTGGTTTTTGTTCCACTTTTAGAAACTTCCTTTAAAACAAAAATAAAAACATTTTTCGTTTTTGCATCTTTACTTTTTCTTTTATAACCACGACAGACTTTTGTAAAGTCTCACATTCTGAAGACCTAGAGTCCCGAGAAATCATAACAAAAGAGTACCACCTCTATAAAAATGTAGGGGAATTTGTATCCTTGTGAGGTTGTCATTTCGGTCCTAACAGATTCAAGTGTCAACATTTTTGGTGACCATACTGGGGACATGAACTGAAAATTCGGAACCTGGACCAGCGTTGTGAAAGAATATATGACTTTACCCCAGGGTAATCAACCCGATTTGGAAATTGGATTAAATAATCAACGAATCGTTGTACACCAGTTGTACAATCTGGTAATAACAACATCCCACACTCGAGAAGAGTTAGAAGGGTCCTTGCAGATCTTAGTCCAAGAAGAAGAAAGATAAATCCTCCAAAGACATAGGAGAGAAGAATGAAAAGATCGAAGAAATCAAAGGCTAGCTAAAGCAGCACGAGAACAAGGTCGATATTGAAGTTGGACGAATACAAGGGACCCGTTACTAGAAGCAAAAGTAAGAAACTCTCTATCCTTACAAGTGAAAAGTCTAGCCCCAAAGTCTCCCCAGATATGGCAGCGAGAGACGAATAACCCCGAGACAAGCATCATGAGGAGAGACGAGGAGGTGGAAGAGATGCCATAAGAAATCAAGGAATCCCAGGATTTGGAAATAGAAGGAGGGTAAGAGATTCCCCTCTTAATATTATAGGTGAACAACATGACCTCCCTGTTCTCCCTAAGGGCACCTTAAAGGAATTTTTTGGAGACGGAACAATCGATGCAAAGAGGCATCTACACTTATTTCTTAATGTTTGTGACTTTCATCGAGTTGAATATGACGATGTCATGGTGAGGTTGTTTCTGCAAACCTTATCAAAAAGAGCTTAGGAATGGTATACAATGTTTCCCAATAGATCCATTCACTCGTTTAATGACCTCAAAGCTATGTTCCTAACTATGTTTTCCCCTCCAATTGCTTACCATACCCTCCTCACTGACTTCACCCAGATTGGGTTAAGGAAGAATGAAAGGATACGAGATTTTAATCTCAGGTTCAATAAGACTTTGAGTAGAATTCTAGAAGATAAAAGACCAAATGACCCATTCATTCTCAGTTGTTACAAGAATGCAATGCCACCGAATGTAAAATATGCCATAAGAACATTCCAAATGGATACTTTGGAGGAGGCAATGACTAAAGCCAATGAGATAGAAGAAATTATGATTGACACGAGTGTCGACCCTGACATTATACTGGGAAGAGTACAAAGGCAGATGGGAGGATTAAATATTGATAATCAAGGAGCTTCCAGCTCAAGAAAGAACAGAGAATTCAAAGCTTGAGCAGCTCATAATCAAATGACGGGAGGAGGATTTTTCAAAGGAACCATACCCGACATAAAGTTTGATCCTGTGGCAGCGCAGGAAACTAAGCAACGAATTGAAATTGCACAAATGAATAGAACCATCAAACAAATCCAGAATGAGATAACCAGATTGAGAAGGGGAGATAATTACATGCCAAACCCAAGGATGCCAATCCCTGAGCAAAGGAGGAACCCTCCCCCTGAAAACAGAATGAGGTTTGAGGATATTGATAACCCACAGATACCAAGGGTTCCCAGACAACCTACTCCAAACGCGGTTGTTCTGGATGATGTCTATGACAAACAATTAATTGAGCAAGAAAATTATTACTTACCTGATGAAAGATCTGAAACTGTGTAGATGGACAGATGTGAGACATCCATGTATATATTTGGAGAGAGGGCGACAATGATTCTTACTCGCAAGAAAACGTAGCCCAAATAAGAGGGTTTGTAAATAGACCAAAGAATAAAGGCGACTCTCACAAAGAAAAAGAAAAAGAAAAAACAAACGAAAATTTGTCGAATGAGAAAGTGATAGATGGAAATAGAACCAAAAGGCAACACCTAGCGTCAAGCTCCACTCAAATGATGTATAATGTCATGGAGGACCTAAGTAAATTGAGGATGACTTTGCCTTTTATGGAAGTGGTGAAGATTCCTTAGCAGAGACAGGACATTTTGAAGTTGTTGGATGATCCATCGGAAATAGTTGAAGTTGTTGTTACCAGTCCAAAACAGAGCTAGACCCCATCAACTGCCAAGTTGAGAGGTAAAATTACGCCCTTCTACATTTGAAAATCATGATGTTGCATTACATAATTGTTTASTGGACACTGGYGCRACAAATAATAYAATGTCRCTTGMGGTCATGGAGGCATTGGGCATGATTTKCACTAAGTATTATGAAACCGGTGAGAGAATATATGCAATTGATTCTAGAAAAGTGCCAGCGTACAGAGAAATCAAGGATTTTTATGCTTGGATTACAACAACCCCCCGTATCATTACAGTTTTCAATATTAATGTTTTGGACCTTCCTCCGACATATGGAGTTGTGTTGGGAAGATACTGGACATCCATGATCAATGGATATATAATGAACGACGAAGTTTGTATGATGCTACTAGGCAAGGAGGGAGTGATGATTAAAGTACCACGTGAACTCAGAAAACCCTTCTCTTTCAAGAAGAAGGAAAATGAATTAATGGAAGATTATATAGATGCCAGGATCGGAAACTATGTTATCCTAGACATGGAGCACAACGAAAGCCTAGAGTAAGTTCAAGGCTTGGGGAACCAAGAATGTTTGTTTGAAGGCTATTGGAGGATGTCATTCGATGGAGCCTATTCTAAATCTGGGAATGGAGTTGGAATTGTTCTTTTGAGTCCAAATAAGACTATGCACCCCCATGCTGTAAGACTGGAGTTTTCATGTACAAATAACGGGGCAAAATGTGAAGCTTTGATCCAGGGGATGATCCTGGCACAGGAAATGAAAATAGAACATCTCGTTGTGACTGGAGACTCAGAGTTAGTCATCAATCAGGTTACCCAAAGGTACAAAATAAAAAATGAAAGACTTAAGTTGTATTTCAAAAGAGTTAACGAACTGATGGAATCTTTCAGCTCCTTGAATATTGCTTTCATTCCAAGGGAAAGAATCATAAAGTTGATTCACTAGCCTTAGCAGCCTCGTTATCAAACCCAGACGATGTCCAAAGCAAAACGTGTTTCCAGGTAGAAAGAGCTTTTCGACCATCCGTGCCCGATAATGTTAAGTATTTACAAGTATTTGAGAACGATGAATAGTTGGATTTTTTTTTGTTAAACGATGGTGATGAAGAAGACGATAGCTCGTCCATCATCCCAAAAGTCTGCATACAAGTTGAATCTTTGCTTACAAAATACGATCATGCCAAGAATCTCCTTGAAGAAGTTTCAGTTCTAAAAATGCAAGAAATGAGAAAAGTCAATATTGGAACAGACAAGTCCCCGAAATATGTCAACCTGGGAGTTGATTGCACCACTGAAGAGGTTGACCAATATGTTGCCTTATTCAAAAAATATATTGATCTGTTCGCTTGGACCTATGATGATTTGAAAGCCTACGATAAAACTATATTCCAACATATCATTCTTTTGAGAGAAGAAGTGAAACCAGTGAAACAAAAAATAAGGATGATGAATCCCAAGTTGAAACATCTGGTAAAAATCGAATTGGAGAAGTTGAAGAAGGCAGGGATAATTTATCCCATCATACATTCAAACTGGCTTTCAAATCCAGTGATTGTAAGGAAAAAGACCGAGGAAATACAGATGTGTGTTGACTTCAGAGACCTTAACAAAGCAAGCATAAAAGATAATTTTCCTTTGCCTAACATGGAGTTTCTTTTACAACAAGTTATTGGATCGGCCTACATGTCCACGTTGGATGGTTTCTATGGATATAACCAGGTCTTGGTGGCTGAGGAAGATAGGGCAAAGACAACATTTATCACACCATGGGAGACATATGCATATGCTAGAATGCCCTTMGGTTTGAAAAATGTTGGAGCCACATTCCAAAGGGCTATGGATCATGCGTTYAGYGGGTTGATAAGAAAGTTTATGGTAGACTACCAAGATGACTTGACAGTGCATTCAAAGAAAAGGGAGGATCATATCCATCATTTAAGAAAGGTTTTTGAAAGATGTATATTATATAATGTTTCTATGAATCCAAAGAAATGCTTGTTCGTTGTGACTCATGGCAAGTTGTTGGGCCATATTGTATACAAGGAAGGGATTTACATAGATCCAAAAAGAGTTAAAAAAATAAATGAGTTCAACCCCCCGACTTCCAATAAGGGAGTCCAATCATTCTTTGTAAAATCAATTTTATGCGAAGATTTGTTCCTGACTATGCAAGCATTGTAAAGTTGATCAATATGTTGTTGAAAAAGGAGCAAAGGTTCAAATGGATAGCAAATACTCAGGAAGCATTCAACAATATCAAAGGAGAAATCACCGTCACTTTTTTCCTCATCAGTCCGGACTTCCAAAGAGACTTCATTGTCTATTCATTTGCTACAGAGACAGTTGTTGCATCCATCCTCACTCAAAAAAATAGCAACGGAGAAGAATTCTCGATAAGTTTTATGAGCAAAATTGTACACGACTATGAGTTGAGGTATTCAGAACTCGAGAAGCAAGCCTTGGCTCTTGTAAAAGCAGTAGCGCATTTTCGGACTTATATATTAAACTCCCATGTTATAGCTTATGTTTACTCATCACCAATGAAGATGCTTCTAAATCAACAATTGAGAGAAGGAAAATGGGATAACTGGTTGGAAAAGATACAAGAATATGATATCCAGATTAAACCTCTAAAGGAAATCAAAGGAAAAGGTTTATGCAAACTCATCACGAATGGGGACTCGACCGATGGGATGATTTCAATCTCAATCGGGGAACCATTAGCTGACTCAGAATGGTACGGAGATACTATATTCTACTTAAGGTTCGGGCAATTTCCTGTTACCATGAACCCCAAGGAGCGAAGGACACTAAAGATGAAGGTGAACCAATACGTGTTGATTGCTGACATATTGTTCAAAAGTAATTTTGATGGCATACTGCTAAGATGCATCGATGAAAATCAAGCCCAAGAACTAATAAGAGAATCCCATGAAGGAATATGTGGTGGACACTTTGCACCTACTGGAACTGCCCATAAAATAATCAGAGCAGGATTTTACTGGCCATCAATCTTCAGAGATTCGTATGCCACAATAAGGAAGTGTTTGTCATGCCAGTAGTTTTCAGGAAAAAATGAAGAAATCGATGATGCCTTTGCAACCTATTGTGGTAGAACAATCGTTTTCCCAATGGGGACTCGATGCTGTTGGGTCGATTAATCCAAAATATAACAAGGGGCATATGTACATCCTAACATCTACTGATTATTTCACGAAATGGCTGGAGGCGATGGCACTAAAGAAGGTTGATGTTGAAGAACTGATCAAATTCATTAAAGACAACATTCTTTTGAAATTTGGTGTCTCTGATAAATTTATCGCATACAACGGTTCGATCTTCATTGGGTCAAAGTTCACGGAGTTTTGCGGACAATTTGGAATCATCATGGTTCAATCATCGAATTATTATCCACAAGGTAATGGCCTTGTTGAATCCACAAACAAAACACTTGTGCAGATACTGAAGAAAACCGTTGATAGCAACCAGAGGAATTGGCATCTAAAGCTAACGAATGAATTATGGGCAAGTAGAACAACTCTGAAGGATAGCACAAGGATGTCTCCATATATATTGGTATATGGGAAAGAGGCAAAAATGTCGATTAATGTCGAGCTCGATGCATTAATCTATATGGTTAAGGCCGAGGATACAAAAGACAATTCACCCATCCAGAGGAGAATCAACTAGTTGTTGAAGTTGGAAGAGGAACGAAGAAAAGCCCTGGATCGAATTTCTTAGAGGCAACAGAGCGTCAAAATATATTTTGATCAGAGCACAACTGTGAAGAACTTCTAGAAGGGAGAGTCGGTATTACTTTGGAACAAGGCCAAGGAGAAGTCGTCCATGCATACAAAGTTAGAAGCACTCTGGATTAGACCATATATCGTCAAGAAGATATTGGACTTTAACTCCTATATGCTCTAAGACATGAAAGGAAAAAGATTAATTTTGCATGTCAACGAGAAACATTTGAAAGGTTTCTTCTCCTAATACTTTTCCATTCTCATTGTACATTATTTTATTTTTGTTTAGTTTGTATATTCTTACTCTGACTCCATAGCCCAATGGACAGAAGCAAATGGTCACGAGATATTCTGGATTCTTGACAACCCACAGGGGGTTATCATCCCACAGTTGGAGCTTGTTGTTGAGATCAATTCCCGCTTCTGAAATTTCCCTCCCCTTTTATATTTTCCTGAATTCTTTTCTCCCTTTCTTTTCCCTCTTCTATACTTACCTGTTTTCCCCTTTTCCTTTTTCCCTTCTACTCTCCCTTTCTCGTTCTATACTTAGTCATTTTTTCAGAATGATGGGTTCCCTGGTTGGCAGACTTATGGATCCTCATCTACATCCACACCCTTGCATCACGAGTTCGACCGACCGCCGCACTATCCTATACTAGTTGATTTTGCAGTTGTGGGTTCCCAGGTTGGCGGGGTCAAACTCTCGCACCCCATGTTCTGTGATATACATTTTGAATCCAAAAGATCCACGATCTACATTTTGACCATCGGACCTCCCCAACTCCTAAGTATCTCATCTCTCCTTTGTTAGGTCTGACCGACCGCGTTTCAACACTTAGTCATTTTTTCGACCTTCCACAGTCGCGGGTTCTCGGGTTCTCAAAAATCTCAAATCCTATTTCGCTCTCGTCCATCCCTGCCACCTTGATGCGTTTCCCAATACACATTTAGTATGCTTTAATGCTAACAACTCATCATGCAGGTTATGTAAAGATTGTCATTAATAAGAGAAGGGATCGAGAAGATCTCCTATTAAAATGCATTAAACCAAGATTTGTGGAGGATTATATTATCCCTCTCAAGCATTCATTTTAAGCATTATCTGGAGCAAAGGAACATTTTCATCAACTTATGGAAGCAACTCGACAACATTTCTGTGGAGATACATTGAGCATTTTCAGGCATGAGGACAAGAACTTTCAGTGGTCCAGAGTATATTCTTACAACTCATCCCCTTCTGCCCAGAAGGAAGTAAACGGGACGTCTAGAATTACTCGCGCATGCTGCGTCCCGAAGGTTTTTAACTGTAAGGAGTTGGTCACCTGGTGTGTCAAGAGATATATTCCAAGCCAATGGATCATTCAATTGCAGGACCATTCCCCTGTCTCTCTCTCTCCATAGGTATTTCATAAGATGTTGAGATTTCCCGAGCCAACACTTATGTTCAAGGGGGAAGACTACAGAGAATTCTTAAAGAAGCATGACAATTGGTTGGACCTCTTACCTGAGTTCCTGGAGAACCCAACAACCGTCCCAAAGGACATCACAAGATTGCAAGTTGGTTCATTTAAAAATATTTTTCGGGAAATTGCTTGGTTGTTCATGAGGGTAACAGGACAAGAAACTACAACCAACATTTCCCACATGATTCCTTACATTTTATACTTTATGGTCAAGGAACATGCCATCTTTGATTGGGGCAAGTTAATTTCCATTGAAATCTCTTCTCAATTGTCTCAATATAAGAAGGAGAAGAAATTCTTTATGTCATCTTATTTGATTTTCGCGATAGCACATTGCTGTCAGTTTCTGAGATTATATGTGCGCAAGAAGCTAAACTATGAATTCGACCCTATAACCTTCTAGTATCAAACATTATGGAGGCACAAAGCCTCCCAACATTTTTATGAAGTGTTTAATGACTTTGTCTAAGTTTTTAAAGGTTTGTTGTTTGGAAAGGACACCCCCCAGATGTCTGACCAGGCAAGCAAGTTTGTGGATAGGAAGGGGACACTGGAACAAATGGAGAATTATAATGTTATAAGGATTTTCAGTTCTAAGGAAAATCCCTCCTTCCTTCCATGCCACAAATCTAACAAAATGTGTGTTGCTAAAATAGCAAGGCAATACAACTACTGTTTGCATTTTTTCCATGGAAAGAGAAAAAAAAACAATTCATACCTCTGCCTTGGAAAGCTGGGGACTTCATATTCAGAAATATGAACAAGATTGATGAATTCGTAGGTCACTTCCATA
>JZKD02S1675752.1:357188-386433 GCA_000966675.3 Picea glauca
GTGATCTCTGTATGGCAACGAGTTTGTATGACGAACTCTCTGAAATTTTGTTAATGAACCGGCGGTGGTACTCCACAGATTCATGTGCTATTATGGATATGCTCACGGTGCGGCTTACTGTCCTCTTAATGCTCATTACCAAACATTAAAAAGCATTAACAGTTCCCCAGAAACTTCGTAAGTTATTTAAGAGTTCCACCCCTTTCCCTTTTAACAGTCGGTCAAATAAACATAAAAATTGGACTGTGGCCAAGTTTCCAGTCTGTCACTTATATGTAGTTTTTAGTCTTCACGAATGAAATCTCCCTCTTCAGGAATGAAATAAAAAATCAAAATGTTGAAGTTCTAATGTTTTCTGATAAAGATATGGGATATATGTTGACGACAATCCATGCACCAGAAACAAGTAGACAATCCATGCACCATAACCAAGCAGGTTTTTTTGTTTAATTTTGCTTGAAATATGGTAAGAAAGTGTTGGGATATATGTTGACGACAATCCATTCACCACAAGCAGAAATGAAAGGGGTTTTTTTAATTTAATTTTGTTCGAAATCTTGGGCAACCAAAAAGGCCCTCCATAGTTGTGTCTATTGTAAACTGCCCTAGCTAGTCGAGCAGGGCAGTTCCTAATAAAGAGTTAGCGTGATTTTTTTGTTAGGCAGTTAACTAAATAGAAAGTGAAATAACGTTTGTCTCAGAAATAAAGTAGCAAGTCTCTACTGTTGTTGTAAACAAAATTTGCTCAATCTAATAAAAAGGGTGTCTTCTTGCTGAAATACAACTAATGGTCTTTTGCTTCTCACTTCCAGCGCTCTTCTTTCATTCTCTGTGTACTTGTATTTGTGCAGTGTTTATTATTTCTTGTTTACCGGTCTTGTTGTTGTTGCATTTTTAATTGTTACAGATAGAATTGTGGATCAATTGATATCAAATCTTGGATCCAAGCCAGCTTCTGCTCGGCCACAGAATTCAAAAGAGAGGTCATTCAAGTTCTTTTTTTTTTTAATCAAAGATGGACATCCTTCTCAAGACTTCTAGTACGCCCTCCTCGGGGTATCGGGTGCCTTCTCAATGTGCTCAGGAGTTCAACTATTCTCAACGCAAAATCTAGTGACAGATCGACATATGTGGTGAATGAAAATGATGTCGTCGTGCAGAGAGCCATCCACAGAGGATTCTACATCCACTGCCATAGCTCCAATTCAAGGTTTAACGATAGCTCTCCAAGAGCTACTTCATTTGCAACAACGCAGAGCTCCAACACCCATGCAGCTTGATACTTGCTTCCAATTACCGAAGTTTGCGGGCCAAATGAATGGCGAAAATGTCGATTCTTGGCTTCGCAGTGTTTCCACATACTTCCATACATGTCCTGAGATGACAGAAGGCATGAAGCTTCAAATCGTTGGTCTGCAACTCGAAGGCATTACACAAACATGGTGGGACACTCAACTGGAGAATTATTCCTGCGTCATGGACAGAGGCGACCCAATCGAGACACGACACCGCACATTACAACGTGGGATGGATTTTTTCAAGCTCTCAGATATTGCTTCTACCCATCGGGCTATCGCCAGAACCTCCTCGCCAGATGGTTGCAGCTCCGACAACTTGCCAATCAATTCGTCCAGGGATAGATTGACATCTTCTGCAAACTACGGATCCAGCTCCACATCATCCATTCGAAAGAGGTATTGATTGTCAAGTTCAATTATGGCTTATTGTTAAGCATCTGTTGTGAAGTAGATATGTTCGACAATCCTTCCTTGGACAAGGCTTTTCTTCGGGTCTTGGTCGTGGAACATAAGGTGGTCCCTCGACTCTATTCTCCTCAAGCTCGAGTCAGACCATCCACTCCTACTCTTCCATCAGTGGGCCCACAGTCGTTCCCAGTCTCATCCTGTAATGCGCCTTGGTGTTCTTTCCACAAGACCAATTCATACTCTTATGCCCACTGTCGTGCACTTAAGAATATGCGCACCAACAAAACTTTGTTTGTCGAGATTGCTTCGACTGACTCACCTGCACATACTAAAGTGGTTTCCCTTGATAACCCTACTTAAGTAGATCCATCCCTCATTTTAATGATCGCCAATGAACCAGACACATCTATTATTCCTCTCTTCACCCATAATTGCCAGATCAAACACAAATTGGCCACCCTAATTATGGACAATGGCAACCAAAAGAACCTCATCTCACAGGAGTTGGTACAACACCTTCAAGTACCCACTACTTTGCACCTAGCCCCATACCAACTTGGTTGGGTACAAAAGGGCATCCCTCGCTTCACAGTTTCAAGGTGTCGTGTGGTCACCTTCGCCATTGGTTTGTTTCGCAATACAGTCACATGTGATGTCTCCCCTCCAGATTGTGCAGACTTATTACTTGGCTTCCCCTACCAACAGACTCGACACATTGTATACCATGCCAAATCCCATCAATATCATCTGCAACTGGACAAACACACCTATGTTCTCACATCATCTGCTCCTACTCCCACTCCGCCACTTATCGACAAAGCAACAGTTAAGAAAGTCAGTATCAATAAATGTGTCTCCTTGTGCTTAGTGCGCCTTGTTAAACCCAATAATTTGTCCACTCCTACACCTCTGTACATGCTCCCCTTGCTCAACGAAGTTGCCGATGTTTTCACACAACCCAAAGGATTACCCCTGTCTTGCTCTATTGAGCATTCCATTGACCTCATACCAGACACATCCTTACCCAATGCCCCTTCCTACTGCCTCGCGCCTCAAGAAGCTTCTGAAATTGAACGCCAAATTGGCCAACTTCTGGAATCCGACCACATCAAGCCTTCATCATCACCATGTGCATCTCCCACCTTCATTATCTTTTAAAGAAAGAAACTTTTGTGTGGCACCTTGTAACTAACTATCGTCCATTCAATAAATCCATTGTTAAAAACCAATATCCCCTTCCCAGATCGAGGATTTGTTGGACCACCTACAAGGGGCTTGCTTCTTCACTAAGATGGACTTGACAGTCGGGTCATCAAGTGTGCATGCAGACAACTGACACATGGAAGACAACGTTCAAGACCAAATTTGGTCTTTTCGAGTGGATGGTAATGCCATTCGATTTGACGAATGCACCAGCCACATTCATGTGCCTCATTGATGACATCTTCAGACCACACCTCAGTAAGTTTTCGTTATTTATTTGGATGATATTTTGATCTTCAGTAACTCTTGGCAAGACCATTTGCAACATGTGCACAAAGTGCTTGAATTTTTGCGCGAGCATAAGTTGCAGGTGAAAGAAAACAAGTCCTTCTTTGGACATAATTTCATCCAGTACTTGGGATTCATAGTGGATACCCAAGGTGTGTGCCCAGATCCCTCGAGGATGAAGGCTTTGGAGCAATGGTCAACACCCTCCAACACACATGACCTCAAAAGTTTCATGGGGGGCATCAATTTCTATAGAAAAATTGTCTCCCACTTCTCACAATTGGCTTGACCCTTGCATCAGTTGTCACATCAAACAAATTTTCAGTGGACTCCCAAGGTTGAGCGTCATTTTATGAAATTGATGACAACATTGTGTTCAACCCTTGTTCTGAGACTGTCGGACATGAATCAACCCTTTGAGATCGAGACAGATGCCTCTCAATTCACCATTGGGGTTGTACTTAAACAATGAGGTCATCCAATAGCATATCACTCCAAAACTCTTGCAAAAGCCAAAGTCAATTGTAGCACATATGACAAAGAATTATATAGCTTGGCACAAAGACTCAAGCAATGGTGCCACTACATTCTGGGTAAAGAGACAATCCTGCATACCAATCACCATCTGTTGATATTCATCAATTCCCAAAGTAAGATGCAGGAACAATGCCATTTAAAGTGGGCATTGTATCTCCAACAGTTTCACTTGGTTATTAAATATAAGAAGGGGACCTCCAATAAGATGGCAGACTTGTTAAGTCGGCCCCCAATGCAGGTTATGCATGTTTTAGAAGTGCGTTGTGCAACGTATGATACATGGAAGGACATGTATGCTATATATCCATGTTTCAGAGAAGTCTGGTGTGCTTTGCAACAACCTACAATCATCAACTAGACTCCATTTCTTGACTACACCATCCGTGAAGGGTGGCTCTACAAACTCAATCAGTTATGTGTGTCGCAAACTAAAGACCGTCTCATTCTAATCTGAGAATCACGCACCTCTTCTTGTGGTGGGAATTTCGGCACAACCAAAACCATCCTCAATCTCCAACGCCATTTCTACTGGCCTACACTATCTAAACATGTGGAAAAAATCATTTCTACTTGCTCCCTCTGTTCACAAAGTAAGCCATCTAACTATCTCCATGGTCTCTAACAACCTCTACCAGTTCATTCTCATCCATGGGAATCCATTTACATGGAATTTCTAAGTGGTCTCCCTACCACATTTCGCAAGTATGGTGCTATTTGGGTTGTAGTTTGTTGATTCTCTAAAATGTCTATGTTCCTTCCCTATCATAAAGCTACAACTACTGCACAAACGACCAACCTCTTTTTCCATCATGCGTGGCCCCATTTAGGCTCACCCAATAGTATCATTTTGGATCATGACTCCTGCGTCCTCAGTACCTTCTAGCATACTCTATGGCCTTCGCTTGGATGCCAACTCCGTTTCTTCACCGCATTTCACCCCCAAACTGACGACCAAACAGAGGTTGTCAACCGCACTCTAGTCCACTCTATTCGCAACTACTTTGCCAAAAACCAATAGTGGGACTCTTATCTACACGTCATCCAACACAGTTATGATAGGGCCACCCACTCCTCCACAGACTTCTCACCCTTCGAGGTTTTTCTAGGATTTCAACCAAGTACACCCTCAGAGTTACCACCCACTCTTGCATCCCCGGGGTCTGGACGCCAACAAAAAGAGCAACAATCAACACATAGTTTCATCCACAACATTGCACAACGACATTCCCAAGTAGTAAAGGCATTGCAAGCAGCACAAGAGCGTGTCAAGCAAATGAACAATAAACGACACACACCATTGGTTTTTCGGCTTAGTGATCAAGTATGGCTATCACTGGACAAGCATCGCTTACGAGGACAACGTCGTAAGGTCCACCCTTTGCACTATGCTCCATATACCGAGCTCAAAAGAATCGGCGAGAATGCTTATCGCCTAGACTTGCCACCACAACTTGGCATCCACGATGTGCTCAATATCAACAATCTCAAACTATTTGAGCCACCACTCCTTGAGGAAATTGTTACAATACATCATCCAGTGGACAATATACCATATTTTCAGCCTCCTCTACTCACAGACACCATTCTAGACTCTCGGATTCACAACACTTGCTAGCAACACTATGTTTCCTACCTTGTGGGCCGCAAGGGCCAAACACCTGCGCAGGCCAAGTGGATGTCTCTAGCAACATTGCAACATTCTTTCCCTCACTTGTTGGTGGAAGCGGAGACACTTCCAAATCTAAACAAAGAGGAATTGAGCCACCAAAAAGGGCATCCATAGTTGTTTCTATTGTAAAGTGTCCTTGCCAGTCCAATTGAGCAGGGTAGTTCCTAATAAATATTTAGCATGATTTTTCCGTTAGACAGTTAACTAAATAGAAAGCGAACCAACGCTTGTCGGTGAAAAATAAAGTAACAAGTTTCTTGTTGTTGTTGTAAACAAAATTCGCCCAATCTGATAAAAAGGGTGTCTTCTTGTTGAAATACAATGAATGGTCTTCTACGTACTTGTATTTGTGCAACGTTTATTATTTATTATTTACCAATCTTATTGTCGTTGTATTTTTAATTGTTACAAATAGAAATGTGGATCAAATCTGATAAAAAAGTGTTGAAAGATATGTTGGTGCACAAAGGGGGTTTTTTAATTTAATTTAATTGAAAGGGAGATTTTTTAATTTAATTTTGCTCCGGTAAGAAAGTGTTAGAAAATCACTATAAAAACCAATAGAAAGGGAGATTTTTTAATTTAATTTTACTCAAAATTTGGTAAAAAAATGTTAAAAAATCAATATGAAAATAGAAAGGGAATTTTTAAATTTAAGTTTGCTCAAAATCTGGTAAGAAAGTGTTAAAAAACCACTATGAGAAAATTGTTTTAAGATAAAGATATATGTTGACAACAATCCATGCACCGGCTCTCTGATAAAGATATGGGATTGACGAGGGTCTATAAACAGGAACCAAGTAAAACAGAAACATCGACAGCAGGGCTCGAACCAGAGCGGGCGAAGCCAAACAGATTTCAAGTCCGTCTCCTTAACCACTCGGACATATTGACTTTGATAATTATGTTTTTTCCAAATTATATATATATATATATATATGGGTTCTAGCAAAATATTCAATTTCATTTTGCACGGAAATCCGTTTTGTCGTTAGCAATACATTAATGAAAGTGTAAATTTGTTATTCGGTCCAAAGTTATGTACGCTTCCTATTTCCTTGTTAATAACCATAATATTTTATATGGCTCGTGTTTATTCAACTTAGTTCAATTCAACGGATTTTAATTATTTTCTCTTTATTCATCTCATAAACATTTTACTTTCATTTTTTTTTTAAATAAAAAATTACTCATATAAAATCAAAATAAAATTAAGTATTTCTTGAGATGCACATTATAAATATTTATATAGATTAATATATGATTAGCATACCACTGAGTCGCAGGAAGAGAATGTCAAACATAATGGGTATATATGTTGGAAAATAACTACATTATGTTGCATTGTTATTAATCACTTTACTTAAGGAATGGGATTGTACTTACACTATGTTATCAATTTATCAATATTATTACAAGATTTATCTCAACCTTATCTTATTAAGGATTCACATAAATCTAAAAAATATGGCATCCACATTAAATTAAAAAATGTATAAGAACACATTGTTACGATCATAATATTGGAGAACAATACATGTTCCAGACTTACATATGAATCCTCATGTGTGACTTAAAGGGGAAGTGAGAGATTCCACATGACATAGAAATCACTACAATATATAAGGATAATATTGAGGGATAGTTACATTTATGATTTGAATATTGAATGTTGGTAAAATTATTGAATTTGATGTGTAAATTGCTCTCAATTGATTTCAAATAGTTATGGATTTGGTTGATAGCATATGTAGAAATATAGTCAAAACCAAGTTTAAGAAGTTATTTGGTTATGTATGATGGGTCTACTATGTTTATGAAAAGACATATGACTTCTCTCACGTACAAGAAATATATTATGATTTATGGCTCTTTGAAAATACGAAGGAAAACTATTCTAAAATATTGTAAAAAACCACATGAAATTTAGCACTTGTTATTTGGAAAGATACTTGTCATGAAAATATCTATAAGTAGTGTGAGAAAAATATTTTTCCACTAATATTTTTTCCACAATAGTGTGAGAAAAATATGTTCAACATATTATAAAATAAATACATTTCCAATTGAATTCTCAAATAACAAATACAAAACTTATACATGCTTACAAATAATGTTGAAAATATGAGATAATGTCTTGGAATGCAAAATTTATGAGAAAAAAGTTCAACCAAACATTCATGCATGAAATAACATAGTAAACAAATGTTATAAATCCATGATATATAGTTGTATAATTTACATTAGTGGTCATGTCCTCCTCTAAATATAATGACAAAAATTCCTTCAAATGATACAAGGAAGCAATTTCGAATGTGTATATAAGGAAGCAACTTAGAACATCAAGGTTGTGAAGCTCTTGTAGTCAAGCACCCATGACCTATAATGAGTATAAAATATGAGAGAAACCATTAACAAATTTTGTTGATCCATCATCACCAATTCTCATAACATGAAATAGTCATAAATAATTTTAAAACATAACATTAAAAATATTCCTAAATACCATAAAAACACAATATTGAAAATATTAAAAAAAACAATACTCAAAACATGAAATAATGTCTCAAAAATTTACAAATCTATATAAATTAAGTTCTTAGAAATTTAAATAATAAACACTAAAATATATTAAACCCTTTATCAGTTTCAAAATATGAACTTGTAGATATAATCTTCATAAACTTTTTTGTTTTTTCACAACTACACAATATTAATAATAAGCAAAACCAGTTTCTTAACTCATTTTATACTTAATTGTCTTAAATTATTCCTTATGTCTAGTTTGGTAAATTGTATCCATTAAATTTGAAATGATAAATTTTACATTTATTATTTTAATGGATAAGTGTTTCCTTACCATAGAGTACTTTATTTTGAGACTCATGAAAATGAATGTGAATTTGAAATGATGAATTTTACATTTATTACTTTAATGGATAAGTGTTTCCTTACTATAGAGTACTTTATTTTGAGATTCATGAAAATGAGTGTGAATTCAACACTACTAAAACAACTTCGGTCGTAAGTACATACCAAAATAAAAACAATATAAAAAACCAAATCAAAATAGATAAATTCCAACTATGAAGCACCTTCTCTCACAATTAGAAAATTATAAACCCTATCCATTTTAGTAGTTGTTTGAATCTTTAGTAGATTATCTCCATATAAATTGAGACAAAACATAGCAGTTTCCTCCTATTTCACATTCAAATGGATCCACTTGACCATTTACTTTGTTTTTATCAATCTAACCCATAATGCCCTAATGAAACATGTTGCTTCCAACTTAATATATTTCCAATGTTACTTAGCTTTCAAGGCTCCTAACAACTCCACATGGTTAGCTAGCTACATCAACACCATATCAACTATAATTATCCTTACCCAATAACATCTATCACACGTTGGAGGGTTATACCTGCATGCATATAGATTGGGCTGAAGGCTATGCCCTTTTCTAGGGTCTCAAGGTAGTTACGAGTTTGCAAATAAGGTCTCAAGGTAGTTATGAGTTTGCAAATTAAGTACATCAAAATACTAAGTGATTCCAGATTGATGATTAAATAAATATATGGTTTGAGGAATCTCTCCATATGATATGACACTATTTATTGCAAATCAAGTATGAGTTTGCAAATTAAGTACATCAAAATACTAAGTGATTCCAGATTGATGATTAAATAAATATATGGTTTCAGGAATTTCTCCATATGATATGACACTATTTATTGCAAATAAAGTAAATCAAAATATTGAGTGATTTCAGATTAATGATTAAATATATGGTTTCAAAACCTCTCCCTATAACATTGTTTGTTGCAAATCAAGTAAATCAAAATACTGAGTGATTTCAAATTAATAATTAAACATATGATATGTGGAACCTTTCCCCTTGACATTCACCTCAATGCCATTTTACCAAAATTAGACTACTTTGTAAGAAGTTTAACTTACTTTACCCGAATTAAATCACTTTATAAAAAGTTTAAATTAGTGGAGTGGTTTCACATAATCCACGAACATAATGACCTAGCAGGTGAAAGGATATAGCTTTTTAGTCCCTGGCAGAGTTCTACACATCAACTCTACTCGGTATACCCAGGCCATTCCTTGACCTAAGTTTTCAGTGCAAGGTCTAGGAGAGTTAATATGCAAAACTTAAATAACTATTAAAATTTGATTAGTGATTAATAATAATATGATAAATTAATAAAATTATTAAAATATAATTCTATTTTAAATTTATTTAATTATATAATTATTAAAATTTGATTAGTAATTAATAATAATATGATAAATTAATAAAATTATTAAAATATAATCTTATTTTAAACTTATTTAATTATATAATTATAAAACCTCTAAAATGAAATTTACATTGCTAATTTATTAATAACTAAAAGAAAAATCTCTAATTAACTTTGTATATATAACTATCTTGTTACTAATATTGTTAAGAAAAAACATACATAAGTAATAATATTTGTTTTAATAAAATTTGTTTTATCTAATATTTTTCACCATCTAAGTGATTGTGTTGAAAAATCTGTAGTTAACCGTTAAATTTAAAAATTGCATGCAAAACCTGTTTTGGCCCAAGAAAGCTGTCTGAGAGTTAACACGGCCGTAATTTCATTGGTAAAGCGAAACCAAAGAAAACAAGAAACGTTAACCAAGCAGAAAATTTATCTTCATGTTGACCAGCTTACTTTATGTCACAGCCCAAACAAACTGCCCAGAGATTGATATATTATAGCACCAGATCCGRCAGATAGGACTAATGCATAATTAGCTAGGTTATTCTCTTTGGAAACCTCTAATTGAGTGATATAAGAGCTGGAAAGGCTTATCCCGTAAGTAAGGTTTCAACCATGTTAATCGTTCAAGGTTTCATAAAAAAATAGCCAGCAATATGATCAGGCCGCCAGCCCACCTATTTTCAGTTCATCTTTTTAATCCAGAAACAGTATTCAAAAAAGTAAATACTTATACTGCATGTCCAAAATGTAAGGATTTGGACACAAAGAGGTACGATAAACAGGAAGCAACCGGTATCCTTATACCTAGTTCTACTGCTACACGCCTTATTCTGCTACTGTAAGCGGGTGAGGAGAGCGGTTGATTAATGACAGAAGACACACACCAGGGGTTATGAACAAGCGCCCTTCAACATGTCACACTCATCATTGCGGCAAATGGAGACACACACCAGGCTCTCAGCAACCCTAAGCGCCCTTCAACGGGTCACCCCCATCATTGCGGTAAAAGGAGACACACACCAGGCTCTCAGCCTTCATTACAAGGACAACAAGGATAGGACCGACAATTAATTCTTGCATGGAACATCTTCTTCCCACAATGGCTTATGAATGCTTTGAGGGTAGTCTACCGCGAAGTGGTGTGATATTTTGTCCTCTCCCTTGTTCACGAATATTCACAGTTCTGGTTGGCAGCTCGATTGTCTGTCTCAGGGGTCTACTTGCCCTTGGGCTTTCTCTACTGGTAGACTAGGTTTCTCCAATTTGCGCTTTGGGGTTCTGGTTTATGTGGCTTTGCTCCCCATCGAGGCCCTTTGTGGATTTCGAAGCTCCTTCTGTTCAGTTCATATGGTGGCTTTCTCTCCTGGTAGACTGGGTCTCTCCAATTTGCGCTTTGGGGTTGTGGTTTCTGTGTCTTCACCCCCATTGAGGCCCTTTGTGGATTTCGAAGCTCCTTCTGTTCAATTTACATGGTGTTCGGCTCTGTTCCCATGGATTCTCGCGAATTGATGGAATTCCGCCTCTCGCTCATGAGGATGGAAGCTTTAGTCATAGCTCTGTCATCCTTCATTCGTTAGCACAAGGAAGCAAGTGGAAAGCAGGAGATTAGAACCCAGTTTAAATATGCCATTGTCATCGAAATTCTTCATTAGCAAAATCACGGTTGGATGTGTTGGAAGAAGCTCACAGTGCCACGTCTCGGGACCATGGAAAGCCACTTGTTGCCAAGCCTGTAGCTTCTTTGCCACCTTTCCCTTCATGGCTTCAGCTTCAATTAGCCCCCTCCTAGCAGTTCCATCGATCGAAAACAATTTGAAGGTATGAAGAATTTCATGGAGCAACCGTGGCGAAGCCTCTCAACAAACATTAGTTCCTCCAAACTCTCGCTAATTCCTGAATACTTTCTCTCAGTATGGCTTATGTAGTTTCTTTATGCTACTTATGGTTGATGCACTTTCTTAATGCTAATTCCTTAATCTCCATGGAAGGCCTTGGATAGCAGATGTGACCGATTTCTCTCAGTATGGCTTATGTAGTTTCTTTATGCTACTTATGGTTGATGCACTTTCTTGATGCTAATTCCTTAATCTCCATGGAAGGCCTTGGATAGCAGATGTGACCGATTAGGGTATATTCTATCAAGCCCAAAACCCTTTTTCTTTTCCTTTCTAGTAAATGCATGTTCCGCCATGTTTACTTTTGTGATTTCTGAGATACACAACTGTGTTTACTTTTGAGATTTATGAGATACACAACCATGTTTACTTACTGGGCCTTAAATGCTCAGGGCCAAATTTTATGAGATTCATGAGCCATGTGCATCCATAGAACTTGGCCAGAAACATCGTTGCATTTGCCTGGGATTCAGAGGTCATGATCCACTGAAGGCAGGGCCACAACTCACATGAATCGCTGCAACCTTTTCGCAGAACTCGACAACCATTACATCTCACCCTCATTGCACTCTCCCAACTTGAATTTCTATCAAAAGAACATGCAACCAAAACGCTATCCACATCACTTGTTATTCAGTTTTTTTTCTAAGCATTCCAAAATATATTCATTTAGGAGATCATACCTCTCAATGGATTGTTCACAGAGCTGCACTTATTTATCTGCAAAAATTATATATGAAAAATTGCATGAATATTTAAGAAACAACTCATGTCATAGGGGATGTGCGGACGACAACAACGCCAAAACCCGCCATGTAAATGACCAAGCACTTAGAGGTGCAAGGTTCAATCACATCTGTAATTTAAGAGGCACGTTTCCTTTGAGTGTTTTTTGTTCCACCATGCCCAGCCGAGGCACCACTAGTTCCGAACTCGGGCAGGAATCCACTTTGGGTGCAAATGTGACCCGTGTTGCAATATATCTAGCGGTGTGGAGTCGGTGAAGTAGCGGTGTGGAGTCGATGAAGTGAAGTGAGAGCACATACATCGCATGGCTATGGAAGAAGAAGTGATGTACATCAAATTTAATACAGATGGCGGGTTCTAGTTGGTGGACGACAGACAACGAAAAAGCGAGAGAGAACTCCCCCTAAAAGAACACCTTCGACATAATAACAAAAAGGTTCAACTTTGTAATTTTTAAATAAGGTTGTTTTCAAAATCTTTGTATTAGCATATAGTTGGGTATATATTGATTTTTTATTTTTAGTTAATAATTTTATGGTTGAGTGATATTAGGATTGTAATCTTGAAGATATATTTGTAATGAAAGTATGATCGTAATTCGAGGTTTTTTTATTAAATTTTTCATATTTGAAGTTGTGAATTATTAACGAATTTGAAGGTGTTTAAAGTAATTAGTTGTTTTAGATAAAATCTAACTATGGGAATTCAAACAGTAGGATATTCTAGTCTAGTGCTTTATAGATGTTTCTTGTAGTATTTTTCTTAGATAAAATCTATGATTAGGTAATGATCCTTTGTTATTGGTTTAGTCTTCTGTTTCATGCAAGATCCTCATGAGAGTCATTGAAAGACAATAAAACATATCCTTTGCTACATCAAGGGTACTTATCAATTTGGCATCAAGTATATTACAAGGGGTTCTTCTTCTTTAGTGGGATTTACAGATTTGTATTGAGTAGGTGATATTGATGATCAAAAGTCTACTTTTGGTTACAATTTCAACATTGGTTCAGGTCATGTCACTTGGTCCAACAAAAAATAACATTAAATCGTTCTATCTTCTACAAAGCCATAACACAAATGCACTATCAATTCCAATCAAGAAGATTTTTTGATTCGACAATTCCTCATAGAGTTTGATTTTGCCCAAGATTGGGCTACAACTCTTTGGTGTGACAACCAAAGTGGCACCCACATTGCATACAATACATTTGAACAACAACATGCCAAACACATTGGGGTCCATATGCACTACATATGAAGCTCCTTCATGATTACGTTCTTGACTTCCAATTTTATCATTTAGAAGATCAAGTCACAAATATATTCACCAAGCCAAGTTCCTCGATCATCGATCCTTGCTAGAAGTGAAGGAAGTTGTCTTTACAAGGGAGTAACATGTAAATATTCCTTCCTTCCCCTCAACTCCAAGTCAATATTACAAGGGATGTTGGTGCATATTGTAATTTTTAAACCTGTGAAGTAAAACAATGCATACAAATTCTTAAGCAAAACAAAAATTAATCATGGCTAATACACATAGTACACAAATATTTACCCTCGAAACCCCTAACCATGAGAAAACCAACCTTCCTTGGTGTTGCACCTCTCAACTCTTCATTGTATTAATTTCACCATTTACAATACAATATACACAATATTTTAGGAATTCCGCAACTACCAAAATGTTAATCCCTTAATCCATGATTAATTTAGAAAACCACAAAAAATAGTGAAAAAATGCTAAAATAGCAAAAACCGGCCAAATTGTTTTTTTTAGGGTGTTGCCTCAAACCTCGTTGATTTTGGGTTAACGCTTGGAGTTGAAGGCTTCGCCTAAGGTCATGGGGCCAAGCTTGCCCCCCCTGAGAACCCCCTTAGCCAATGGTTGGCGCAAGCGTACACCGACTGATGGGATCATCAGATGTTGTCGTCAAATCTGATGCACTCCCCCACACACATGCAAATAATATAACACATACCCAACATTCTCCCACTTGTTGTTTTCTTTGCATATAGGGGGTCATAGGATTACATAGTCAACAATCCAGGGCAACAATGCCCATTGTTTCTCTACACCAGGAGAACTTCTTGGTGCTAAAAGACTTTGTGAATGAATTTGAAACATTCTTCAAAGTGTCAACCTTCTTTTGCAACACCTTCTTGTCTTCAACCATGTCTCACAAAATGTGATACTGAACATCAATATGCTTTGTCTTTGAATGATAAGTTGGGTTCTTTGCCAAGAAGATTGCACTATAACTTCTCCTTTCTTTTTCCATCAAATTTTTATTCATCCTTTCTGCAACCCCATTCTTTTGAGGTGTGTATGGAGTAGTATTATGTTGTGTTATACCACACTTCTTACATAGCTCTTCAAATTCATTGCCACAAAATTATCCACCATTATCTGTCCTTAACCCTTTATTTTCTTCTTTGTCTGATTTTCTACTAGAGCCTTAAACTCTTTAAATTTATCAAACACCTCAAATTTATTTCTAAGAAAATAAATCCATGTGTTCCTTGAGAAAACATCTATGAATGAAACATAATACACAGATTTACATAGTGATGGAATAGGGATAGGTCTGACCACATCATTGTGTATCAACTTTGAGATCCCCTTTGCTCTTGTAGCACTAAATGGGAATATTACTCGATTATGTTTACCATATATGCAATGTTCACATAAATCAAAATCTAGGGTGAAATTAATCATACCTTCAACCATATCTTTATCCTGTAGTGTTTGAAGGCTCTTTTCTCCAATATGTCCCAATCTTTGATGCCACAACACAATCTTCTTTCCAGGAATAGTATGGATCCTATATTCTTTATTTATATGCTTAGGGACAATATAATTGTTACACCCATCAGTATAAGTACTTCCCAATAACTTGTACAGAGTTCCACACCGAACTCCCCTCATCAACATCATTGCTCCTCATACCATCTTGCAAGTGCCCTTTCCCAATAAAGTATCCACACTTGCATCATCCAACTTACTTACAAATATTAGGCTCCTGGCTAGATCTGGAATGTGCAAAACTCCATGGAGATTTCTAATCCTTCCATCTTTCAACAATAACTTAACTCTTCCACATCCCATGATTTTGCCTATTGAGTCATCTCCTAGGAATACATCACCACCATCATACTTTTCATATTCACATAACCACTCTCTGTGAGGAGTCATATGAAATGGCACACCTGATTTGATCAACCATACATCACGATCTACATGTGTACTTGTAGATGCCAAGTAAACATCACTTCCTTCTGTGGAGGTTTTCACCTCTGTGGAAGAGGCATCAATGGATCCCTTTGCTTTATCAACATTCTTAGACTTGCAATCTTTCTTATAATGCCTAGCTTTACCACATTTCCAACATTTTCTCAAATATTTTCCTAGGGATTTATATCTACCTTCAAATTTAGATCGCCCCCCNCTTATTTTTATTCCTATCTTGCAGAAAACCTCTTACAGATAAATCATCTATGCTATGACTATCCATGTTTTTTCCACCTCATCTCTTCTGATAACAAGGATGCAACTACTTCTGCATACTTCAATGTAGATTGAATGGTACTACTAATTGCTACAACCAGATTATCCTAGGAGTCTAGAAAAAAACACAAAAAATTAATACACTTATCTTCTTCTGCAGTCGTAATATTAACAAAGCCAAGTTTATTAATCCATGATTAATTTCACATAATCTCTGTGTACTATGTGTATGAGCCATTGATTAATTAATCCAAGATTGTGTATGGTTGTTTTCTAAATTAATTCGGGATTACTTACACAGAGATTTATTTTCCCATTAATTTCACATTGTATTAATTTCACCATTCACAATACAACATATACAATATTTTAGGTATTCCACAACTACCAAAACCCTAATACCTTAATCTGGGATTAATTTAGAAAACCGCTAAAAATAGTGAAAAACGCTAAAATAGCAAAAACTGCCCTAAATTTTTTTTTCGAGGTGTTTCCCTGGAGCTGATGGCTTCACCTAAGGTTAGGGGTGTCAAGCTTGGCCCCCCTGAGAACCCCCCCCCTGCCTCCCACCTAGGTCAACACTCGACACAGTCGTACATTGGCAAATGATGGGATCGTCAGACATCGTCGTCAAATCTGACACAACCCCACACACACATGCAAAGAATATAACACATACCCAACACATATTTATGTGCACATTATCACATACCCAACACATATTTATGTGCACATTATCACATACCCAACACATATTTATGTGCACATTATCTAATTGATTGTGCACATGCAAATAAATTCATCATGCACAATAAATAACTTGTAATTATCCATTGCATGGATAGATTCCAAGTTTAAGTAATCTTAACTTGTATAATTTTTTAATCATTAGTTTAGTGAATATAAATTAAAGATCAATTTACATGTAGTTTGCATGCAAGTATCCACTTTATAAATAAAGGACCTGGGTCCCAGTATACAAGAAGAGAATGGAGAAAAAATAATTGAGCACTACCCATTGGTCCATGGATGTTTCCCTTTCAAGGATTTTACCACATATATTCTTTGTCCATTTGTGAATTTTCTATTTTGTTATGATCTTGTGACGATAGGCATTTTATCATAACTAATACTATAGTGTGTTGTATATGAGGGAAACATCCAAAAAATAGAGGAATTGAAGACATCTAAAAATGAATTTTCACAAAAAGATCATCAATTTTCCAAAATGAAATCCATTGAACAAATACTATGCTTTTCAAAGGAAAACCTCATGGGATCTCCCTCCTCTAGAATATCTGAATGAAAGGAGGCTCAAGCGCCAATCATAATAGAAGCCAGTAACCCCGAGGAACTCCACTGGATTTGAACCTATGGCCTAAGTTATCCCTATCGAAAACATGCCTTGGACAGAGAGTTCAGTTAATTTAGCTAATCCTTGGGGCTTCCCTTAATTAAGTACTTATTAAAAAGTGAAGAAATTAAAAGAAGAAAAGGCAAGAAAATTGTAAAAGATAAAAGACAAGTCAAAGGAGGGATTGAAAAAGAAATATAGGTTAAAATAAAGGTTGTATAAGCATAATCAATATGCTTTTAGCGATGTTAAGAATGGGAAAAGGCATCTACAAAGGGTAGAATCCAAGATCATGGGTGAAGAGATGACCAATAAAGCTAAAGAGGAAATATGTAAAATGGTTGAAGAATCCCCACGTGCTGATGAGATCAAAAAGAAAATGTAAACAAGAATTGAAGAAGGATGGAATAAATTGGTGGTTGATGTCACACTTCAACTTTAGAAGGAGAAGGAAGAAAGGATACAAGAATGTCATAAGAAGATAATTGAAGAAGCAAATATATAAATAGAGAAGGTAAATGCCAAATTAGAAAACTCAACAAAAACATTTAACAACCTTTTCTCAGACCTAAGAAACTATAATCAAAGATCAATCATGGAGATAGAACAGTTTACCATACCAAAAGAGAAGATGGGTATAGCTTGGTCAAAGGTGAAAGAGAAACATAAAAATTGAAATCGTATTGACATCTTCATTACCAACAAAATCTATAGGAAAGACAAGAAAGTACAAAACAATATCCTCAAGTCCAAAGAAGAAGATGGCATAATCAATATCATTTATGAAACCTAAAGTTGAGGAATGGTTTTTCTTTCAAATCAAGGAACAACTACAACAAACTGGAAAAGTTGCATCACAAGGAATCAAAGAAAAATGAACTATGCAACATCAAGTTATCAAGGATTGACATTGAAAATAATCGATTATGGATGTATGGATAATCAACCATAAAAAATAAAAAATAAATCCTATTATTTAATTTTTATTGTATGTAAAAAAAAAACTTAATTATAAAATTATAAGGATAAATCTTTTCAAATAAGATTAATTATGATAGTAAAATTATATAAGGGGATAAGAAATCAACTGGGTCAATATTGTGGTATACATGAATAATGAATAAAAACTAGTATATATAGGAGGTCAATAAAATTATTATTACACATTCAAATATCATATAAACCTTTGATTACATAATGCTCTATAGATTGATGATAACTTTTTAATAATCAATGCAGGATCATATCAATTCCAAGAATGTGAATTAATTATTACATGTGCGATTGGATTGGTCGTTGAATAGATAATGAGTTCACACTGAAACAAATATTATTATATAAAAGGCATGTCTCAAGACCTTTAAAACTCTTTATATGTATATAAGGACTATGGTATCATGTGCATGTCACAAGGAAAAAAAATATGTGCACATTGTGAAGCCATAGAAGATCACATTTATAGGGTTCATTATAAAACATTAAAATAAACAAGTGTTGCATGGCAGCGCAGTCCCTACCGAGTTGGGGCATGGATGTGTTGGAAAATGGTGCTAGTAAATGATGGAAACCATGTGATAATTTTGTATCTCTATCAAGGAAAATGCGGTCTTATTTGAATCAACCTCCAATGTAGAGTGTGTAGTGAGGTGGAAATACCACTGAGTGAGACGAAGAAGAGGGGGGGAATGGATTGCAGAGATCATAGATCCCTCCAGAGGATTCAATATATGGCTTAGGACTTATGATACAACAGAAGCCACTGCACTTAATATGATATGATCCTCTTCAGTTTGGATCTGGACTTCGGTTTGCATTGAATTTTTGTGCATGTGTATCTCGCAATCCAATCTCCTCTGAGATACATGTTTTAATTCATCGTCGCTTGAGAGGTCTGTGGAATCTAGGTCACTGCATATCAATCTTATCTTCCTTATAAGAGGGACATTCGTCTCCTTTTTTGAAGCTTTGATTGTATTATTGTTCTTATTCTTGGGACCAGGCATAATTTGAGTTCTCTAGTTATGATCAATCAAACTACGATCACGATGTTTGTGTTATTTCCCATTCCTGTGTAGTTGATACATGAACACAAACATAATGCGTAAAGAAATAAGTTGATTATATAAATCTCTGAAGCTAAAGACTAAACTCCCAGAGAAAAATCAAGTCAGTTCGAATACTGAACAATTATATCCAGATTGAATATCCCAATTATTATTAATATAACTAATTGATACTTGAGCTGGAAAAATATTTCAAATTCAAAATAGATTGAACAACAAAACAAATTTAAGGACTGCCAATCTGCCAATACTGTTAACCTGATATGTCGACCCAATAGTGGCATTTTGTTTACTCCATCAAATGTCCATAAAGGAAGATATTAAAAGATATTATACCAATAAAGACGATCATAGGTATTAATGCAACACGACGTAGTAGACCCATAAAAAGTGAGGAAAGTGAGTACTTACTGCATTGCAATGCTTCTCGTACTGAATCTCTAAGCTCCACAGATGAGTCCAACGTTCCTTTCACTCCATCAAATGTCCATAAAGCAAGATACTAGAAGATACTATACCGATAAAAAAGATCAGAGGTATTAATGCAACACAGGGTAGGAGACCCATTAAAAGTGTGAGGAAATCGAATATTTATAGCATTGTGGTGCTTCTTGTACCGAATCCCTAAGCTCCACACCTGACTCCAGCATGGGTTGATCATAGGAAAATCATTGTTTTTCTCCTATGGCATACATGAATTTAATTCAGTAGGAAGCGAATCAATTAAGTCGATAAAGATCAGGAATCCCAGAGAAGCTGCAAGTTAAAAAGCGTTGCCAGTGTATAGAATTATAGCACTTGCACTAGCACTGCTACTTCTGCTTGACACTTCCAGCTTTGACTCTTAGAAAATCTATGTGAGATTGGAAGTATGGTCAATAGTTCGCTCGCTAGCTATTTGTGAGGATTAGGCAACAATCAATCAGTCAATAGTTAGTATGAGAGGAGGGACTCTAGATGGATGAACAACCACAGTTCAAGGAGTTGGATGATGGAGCCAAGGGACCCTAGCGTTAAGATGTTGTCGTCTATTCCCTCCCCAAGCGGGTAGGCTCCGGGTTTTTCACAAGCGTTGTTGGTGAGGTGATACCTTATAGATAGATACTTCATTTCGACTTGTCATTGAGCCATTTTGGTGTTTCCAAAGGGTTGTTAACTCATGGATCTGCCCATAAGACTGCTACCTCAATACTATATCCTGAGCTTTGGGGAAAGCCCTCAAAAAGCTTATATTTAAAGAGGAACAAGCGATCATTGTCTATATCTTTTATTTTAAAATATTTTTTAAAAAAATAACAACAAAAGTATTAATATAATTTGTCTTTTCCTCCTACTTGCAATCATAAATTCTTGATTATGGTATAATCTATTTCTAAGAATCACATTTAACTTTTGAGCCAATAAATTATCTATGGGAGCAACCCATGATGCATGTTGATCTTCTAGTGGCTTGGTCACTAATAATTATATAGTTTGTTGGATTGGTCACTAATAATTATATGATGTGTGGCTTTTACTCAAAATTTGTTGTAAATAAGGGTGTTAAAGTTCTTGTCAAGTGTCCAGAGATTCAAAGTTGAAGGCGGATTAGGCAAATACAAAATGTATGCTAAACAACTTGTTACTTAAACCTCTTATGAATCAATTCCTATCAAAAAGTCTTTTAAAGCCATATTATTTGTTTATATCTGTACACAATACAATGTTCTAGTAATCCATCTATCTAAGGATGCTTTGGTGATGCTTTGGTATTGGAGATATTCTTTGTATGTATCTATAGACAATACAATGTATGTTCTAGTAAGCCAATATATGTTCTAGTAAGCCAACTATCTAAGGATGCTTTGGTATTGGAGATATTGTATCTATAGACAATACAATGTATGTTCTAGTAAGCCAATATATGTTCTAGTAAGCCAACTATCTAAGGATTCTTTGGTATTGGAGATATTCTTTGTCTGTATCTATAGACAATACAATGTATGTTCTAGTAAGCCATTTATCTAAGGATGCTTTGGTATTGAAAATATTCTTTGTCTATATCTATAGACAATAGAATGTTCTAGCAGGCCAGCGATCGGATGCTTTGGTATGGGAGTAACAGTGCCTTAATGAACAAGAGGTCAATGTTCCAAGGCATATTAACTCTCTTCAATTAGTCAAAGCTTACACAAGGTAGTTTTGACCTAGAAACCAAATATGCATCAGTAAGACATTTATTTATAGGTTAACAATAAGACTCTTATTTAGATCTAGTTTCCATGTGATGAGTTCAAAGACAGTGATGGGTTCAAAGACAGACAAGAAGACATTGGTTCAAAGAAGGTATAAAAGGAAACTTGGAGGCAATTAAAAGCATCGCCTGTGTAAACTAGCAGTGTTCGATACGAGCTATCCAGTTCTATTGGTCATACTAATCTATGTTACTTATGACTCTTATTACCATTATAAGATGGGATAAAAATCTTACTAATACATAAGCCCATCCTTGGCGAGCAACTGGAAAATTGAGAATGATAGGCAGGATGAGGATTAGAACCAAGTGGAGTATAGAAATTCAGAGCGAACCAATCAGGGCGAGACAAGAGGAGCAGCCATGCGATTACTAAACCCATGCATTTTATCTTCCTTCTAAGCTACCCCATTCGTGAGGGTAATTTATTGCGGCACTATTGAAGTAGATATCGAACCAACGAAGAGTGAGTTGCACGTCAACATATCCCGGCTAGTAGGGCACCTGGCTTCTGTCAGTGAAACTAGAACTTCACCTAGAGTTTAAGAAAATAGTTAAAACCCCAAAAGTGTGGCTACAATTCATTTATTATGATCTACCATATATGGGTCTGCCACGTGTCAGGTTATGCATTGAAATATCGATCCGTAAGGGTTGTTACTGACTATCTCTTTCCATGGATGCTCACACCAAGATGGGGGGTGAACACGAAGCTGAGGACAAAAGGTGATGTAGGACCTTCAATTATCGGGGGTCTTTTTCCCTTACCCTTACCTTACTGCCCCAAACAGAGAACCCTCACTATCACATCCCTCCCTCTTATCCACACTTTTCATATTCTTATGCAACTGGCTAGTTGTAGGGAATTTGTTTTTTCCTAATCAAATAGGCAGGATGGCATGACAACGACTGGGGATACAAAAAAAGAGCCTTTGATCCACTATCCATCTCAAGAAATCGTAGATATAAACTAAGATTGTGAAGCTTAGAGGTAGTGCTTCACAAAAGTCTGGTAAAGAAATCAATACCCTAAAAGATAACCTAAACCCTAGACGCCGGTAGCCATAGATCACCAAAAATCTAGAAAACATTCATAATTCCGACAGCACAAACCTGGAAAAAATAAAAACCCTAAGCCCTGGAACTATTAATTCACCCAAAAAAACTTGAAATTTTCATAATCTATATCATATTAAAAAGTTACCATTGAACATGACCAATTTAAGTTGGCCTATTTTTACATTGCGTAAAGTTACCAATTCAACATGACCAATTTAAATTTTCCCACTTGGTACAATGTGTATATATGCGGTGCAGAATGTAGCGTCGCCCATTGCACAAAATCCAGTGGTTAACGAACGTGATGCCTGTGGGGATCGTAATAAAACTAACAATTATTTTGATGTTTTAGTGATTTGGAAATTGGTTTTTAGTGCCAATCAATCACTTAAGGCTATGTGTAAGAGAAATTGCACTGCAAAAATGGAAATGGTGTAGATATCGGGTGGAGATAAATAGACATATCATTGGAAATCCATGGCGTAAACCAAGAGCCTGAGCCATTGAAACAAGGGAAGGTTGCAGGTTAGGGAGCGCACATTTAAGTTCCAGTGACGAACCTGGCTTGTTTATCCTCATGTTCCTGCAACCTTGCAGCTTTGTCAGCACCTCTTTCTATCAAATTAAAATTTGTTGGTTTTGGGTGCACTGGTGATTTGAAGATTTGTTGTGATTTAAAAGATCAAAAGGCCAGGTCTTTGAAATTTTTTTGTCTGGCAAGGAGTTCTACTAATGGAGCCAGTCGTATCCTTGGCGTAGATTCCAGGTGCAATTTTTATGATTACTTGTTTTAGTATCAATCATTGAATTTGTAGAAATGACAATCGAAATCACGATTTTATGTAACAACCTCACAATTTTCGGACTTGTAGATGGAACATGTCGGCAAGTTACCCGATGTATTCTTTTTGTTTAGACTACTACTTTACTTTGGTCGCCTAAACCATGATCTCCAAGAGCGTTAGGGTATGTAGTTGTGAGAATATTAAGATAAGACCATGATTGAAATGAATAGTTAAGTTCCATTGAAGTTTATCGATGGCTAGGTGGGAGCAAGAGGCATAGGATCAAGCACCAAAGACAAAGGTAAATCCAACAGGGGTAGAGGTATAGAGGTAAGCAACTCCTATTGCATTTGAACGAGAACTAGAATCAATCCATGACCTGCAATATAGATTAATAACAAAAGATTAATTCTTTGTTGTGCTATGTTTACATAGTACATGTAATAGAAATTCAATGATTGCATGAAACGAAAAACAAAAGAAGACAATGACAGAGGCGCTTCTTGTTTGATATCTCCTTGCAAATCTAGTTGGAGATCCATAGACAGCTGACTTCAGTCGGAAAGGAAAGTGAGATATGGTAACTCCTCTTCTCCTTTGTCAGTTGCACCATTTATGCTAGGATATTAAGAGAAGACCACCACTGCCAACAACCATGAAGACCTCAGTATGACAAATGCACAAGAAGCAATGGACTAGCAAGGCAAGACCAACACCATCCAGAACCACGAGAAAACTAACAATGGATGGACACCATAAAGAACAGATGCAAGACTTACTATAACCAATTCGCTACCGACACCACAATCATCAACACATCTTCATTAGAAACCTAAAATACTAGATGGACCTCACAATCTAAAATAAATAACCAAGGGATTTGCAAGGTAGACTACACTCACTCTTGCCTGCAACCAAGTTGAAAAATTTCATTCACTCTACCACTTGATCTTGATATGTGGTGGGCATTATCGCCATTGCTTAAATCACTGGAATGATAAATAAAACATTATTTTGCATTGTTTGCTTCACACATCACTATATTGATATTGATTGTTGTATGGGTCGAATCCTTCACCCAGAGGAGGTCAATTTCCTTCATCTAAAATAGGATGATGCAGTGTATTGGAAAGAGGATAATTCTATCGTGTATTTGGCATTTAGGGGGGAAATACCATTCATTGGGTATTGAGTCATTTGGAACATGGGAAAAGAAAACTAGCTACTTTCAAAATGAGAGCATGGCACAATCACACCCATTCAATTAAATATGGTCATAGCATGAATAAAAGTAAACCCTAACTCTGCACAACCATCTGGTATAACATGTAAGTATAAATATATATGTGTAAACTACATGGATGTTATTTATGTATCACGAGATCTCTACTCAGTCCATAACTTTAGCACAAAGTGCCTCTGATTAGTGGGGCGACCTACTTCTACAGAGTGGGGGGACCTACTTCTACAGAGTGTATATATTGTATAGTCCAGATGATTTATATCTAAAAACATGCTATGATGATTAATGTCTTTCCACCAATATAACATTAACCACCAATCTAACATTAACGTTTTTGTTTCTATCAAAGTATGAATACTTCATTTCGACCTATCTTAACCACATCACTTGAAGCATGTGCAAAGAAAACTAGTTGCTTTCAAAATGAGAACATGGCACAATCACACCCATTGAATCAAATGTGTCGCAACATGAATAAAAGTAAACCCTAACTGTACCCAACCACCTTGTTCCCAAGAAAACCTGCACCTACAAACAGTTGAATAGATGTAATACAAGCAGTTGAACAAAAAATAGTTAAAACCCTATAAACTGGAAAGAATAATTTGCCTTGGGTTATCAAAAATCGCTGCAGCAGCCACCTTCCTCCTAGTCACCGTACCTGGTGGGCTCTGGTCCTCTGGGACCTCCTCTCTCATTAGTCTTCGAGTTAACATATTCTCTTCCCTCCTCATCCTCCTTCTCTTTCTCGCTATGATTTATGTGTGGTTCTTCTTCCTGTTCGTTTTCATTTTGTAGCTCATTAGAATTAACATGATTCTAGACTGGCTAGCAAAAAAACCTCGGCATAGGTTTGGAATTCAATCCCTTGACCTCTAAGAAAATATTTAATATGAACAAAGATTTAATATGAACTTGCATGATCCAGACCTTCGGACTGTAGATTCTACCGAATTTGAAATTGAATTTGATAAGGGTACAAGTTTGCAAGAAACTGTCACGCTTCTCCACATGGTGAATGCCATATGAATCAGCAAATGCACATCCGGACATTCATTTTTTCGTGAGAAATCTACCTAACTTCTTTCATAAAATATAAGTGGATTTTTTTTAGGACTGGGTCTCACTCTCAACCAACACCTCAAAGTGGTAATTGAAACATGGTGTGAAGTTACCTAATAACAACACTCTGGCAACAACTAGCTAACAAGTCGAAATTTGTAACTGCAATGTGGTGTGGGCTAGTCAAACAAATGTTTGTTAGTAGAAGTACGATGCTGACAAATGCGGCCTATGGCCCCTAGTGGTCGACACCTGGAATTTGTTAAGGCTCCTGCAGGTTCGAATTGCAATATTCGGTATTATGAAGACCAGGTCCACATAGAGACAGTTTATGTTGAATCGGCTTCCCCTTTCTTCACGAACATCTTTTATCAACAAACTTGGACATGCTCAACAGATCTCTACAATGGTGCAGCGTCTAAAGTGGAATGCATTATTCGTGAAGGCTGCTAGGCTGGGCGAAGGTCGACTACTCCTCAAATTGCAACGCTCATCAACGTACCCAAGTTGGTTAGCCTCGTTGAAAGCCGTTGAAAGTTGTGGCAGAAACATTCCTCATCACTCTAAGTGCAAGGGTATATATTTTACACTACAACTCATTAATTTATAATCATTGTATTGTTTTTCTTTATTTCAATCCTTAAATGTTACAATTATTCATGTGTTATTCAATTCAATCATTTTGCAGGTATTTCTATCCCATGGAGATGGAGTGCTCTGGATTTCAATGGAATCCAATCATTACATAGTAATTTCTATTTATGAAGGTGGTATGGTAGAGATTTCTTTATATTACATTTGTTGGAAACCATGAGAGTTCATGGAAGATTTCATGATCTGGTAATGGTGACTTGTAAATGAAGAAATAAATATGGACCCATTTCAAACAATTGCACATGAAATGGAGTCTTTCAGATTTCTCCTCCCATATTCATATCTTAAATATTTGAGTAAGATTCTTTGATCCAGTATTCTAAGTTGTTTGCTTGGTGCTTTCAATAGAGTTTTTGTATATTGTATTTTATCTATTAGAGGTCCAACAAGAATGAGCCCACACCAGAATAATAATCATCTAGAGGGGCCATGTTCGGAAAATAAAGCTACACATACCTTCTGGTGAATCTGCCTCTGCATCTAACGCTTAACCTCCTGTTAGACGTTAATAGGTTGTCGTTACATCGAATTGGTGCCTAGTGGATCAGTGAAATTAAACTACAGTTCCACTAGGTATACTACCGTCACTTAGAAGCTCAATTTTTTGTCCATCAAAAGCTGGGATCTGGAGGAATAACCTTCTTGGGGCATTCGGTTGTGGGGCTTTCATCCAGTGGAGCTTCCAGTTGGTGTTTCTCATTTATCCGTAAGTTCATTTTCATTTCATTCTTCAGGTGGGAAAACACCCTCCCATTTCTTGGGCATAGCACCCTAGACTAGCTAGCTTCTTAAGCCTATTTAGCCTCAGTATTGATTGTAATCTAGATAAGAACACTTACCAAAGTAGCAAGAGCATTGTAGAGGCCAAATAGATAGAGTGAAAGTTTCAACCATATGAGATAAGTCCATGTTCAATCGTCGATTGATGACTCCATGGATGTGATATTATACAAAAGGATTTATCTATCTCAGAGACAACCAATGGGGACAAAAGGCACTCCCCCAGATAGGGGCCATCAACTCACAACTTGGTGTCTTAACAAACCTTTCTAGATTGGCTCCATTACCTCAACAATCCATATGCCCACCATTCCCTTGAATTCCTATATACCGCTAAATGAGATGTTGTAAAAGAGATAGATGCTTAGAAGGGTGAAATGATGTCCTTTATGTATGTGTGTGTTTGATCCCATTTGGTGGTTATTGGATCACTCAGGATTTCCGATCATGCCTGATAACTAACTACCATCCAGACACACACGTCTTGATCCTCCAACGTCCCTATTCAATGGGTGAAAGTCTCCAACGTCCCTGATAAATAACTACTGAGAGAGGACGAAATCGATAACATAAATAGATGCATATGTCTCAATCTCGAGTGGTTATTGAAGATCTAACAATGTTAGAACTGGTGCAAAATAGAGGCGATGATTCAAATCCTAGAATGATTTATGTTGTGATTCATACCAAACAAACTTGGCTTTAGCTCCCCCCGTGGTCACTTGAATAAGGGCCAAGCTATATGAGAGAAATTCAACATGAACATGCAGTAGAATTTGGTGAGGTCCAAGAAGCTACGAAGCTATATGAAAGTCGTCGGGGCCAGCCAATCATGAATAACTTGGATCTTGGTTGGGTCCACATGCACCCTATGTTTATCCATGATGTATCCTAAGTATTGGATTTTTTGCATGCCAAATAATCATTTCTCCAAATTGGCATATAACTTGTGATGTTGCAAGGTGCTCATGACTTGTTGAATGTGTTGCAAGTGCTCTGCCTGGGTCTAGTTGAAGATGAGGATGTCATCCAAATAGACCACTACAAAAGATTTTGTGAATGGCCGCAAGATAGCATCTATCATCCTCATGAATGTTGTTGGAGCAAAAGTCCAACCAACAGACATAACCAACCACTCAAAGAGGCATTCTTTAGATATGAAGGTTGGCTTCCATACATCAGTTGATTCTATCGGAATCGGGTCATAGCCCAACTTCAAATCGATCTTGTTGAAGAACCTATAACCCATGAGTTGATCAAGAATATCGTCAATTCGAGGGATTGGGTATCGGTTCTTGACAATCATTTTATTTAGGGATCTATAACCAATACCGAGTTGCCACATTCCATCATTATTTTGCACCAACATAATTGGGCTCCCACAAGATGAGAAGCTTGGTTGAATGTGGCCCTTGCGGATGAGCTCATGGATTTGACACTATATTTACTCATTCTCCAAAATGGAGCATATGTGTGGGCTTAATGGTTAAGAACATGCGTTTCTTTCTAAGAGGTTACAAGTTCAAATCCAGAGGGGGGTAGGGTATGTATACCTCTGTATACTTTACCAGTAAAATCGCTAGGTGGAGGAGGTCTCATACACCAATTTGGTGTTTGGCTTGGTCGTGACCTTAAAAATAGATTAGATTGGATCATTGGGTAAGGGAGAACCAGGTATCAAATAAATGGGATGTTTGACCTGATAATGTAGAGGCACCCCTATAGGTGAAGCAAAGAGGTCTTTGTATTCCTTTACAAGCTTGTCCATCTGTTTCTGCTATGTAGAGAGACCATGTGTTGAAATTGTGGTGGCCGTAGTTCTCTTTCGTTCACCTTCTGACTGAACCATGAAGAGGACATACTTTGCAGTCTGTGAGATTACTTTTTGGCATTGTTTTTCCAAGATCAATGGAATTGTAGTGGTTGAAACTACCTCGAGTACCTTCTAGGGATGAACCCCCAAATTGATAATGACACTACAAGATTGGGACTCATAAACAACATGATGTTTCCACGTATAAGGTTTTCCTAAGAGAACATCACAAACTTCAAGTGGGGAAACATCACACAATATGCCATCTTTGAAGGGCTTGATGATGTAGGACATGTGACACTATCGATTGGCGTGAAGGTCTCGTCCTTGGCCCAACCAATCGATGGTGTATGGTTGGGGGTGTGGCTTCATTTGCAACTT
>JZKD02S1675752.1:407376-446803 GCA_000966675.3 Picea glauca
ATAGTAGTAGAATGGATTGAGTGATGCCAGAAGGGAAAAAATGAAGGAAAACCCCAAGACCAAGTGTCTAATCACACCTTGGGCAAATGGATTCAAGGAAGCATACATCAAAGAGGGAAAAATGTAACACAATAGGGGCTACTATGCATGCCACAAATCAACCTTAGATTGTCAATTTCTATTGCAAAATTTTATCCTTGGAAAGCTAGGTGTGTTATTCAAAATGTTGACATGAAGGTAATGCCATATCAATGCTAACATCAATAGGGCTTATTAGATGTAGCTAGATACAACAACAATAATAGTCAAGGGGGTTGAATCCTCATATTACATGATCCCAACAAATCATGGTTTATTACAAGGCCTTCACATCCACAATATAAGGTTTACCTACAATAAAAATCAACACATGAAAAGTAAATTATACAAAAGAAGCCTCACATAAAAAATAGTGATATACCTCCAATCTTCCATTAGGCTTCAAGCATGTGAAGTGCGAATGAAGTCCAAGGGTAGAGCTCCTCAATCCCCAAAATCGCAACAACCATTACAATGGAGAGAGAGCTCCTCTTTATAGAGCGAGTCTTCTCTCATACAATAAAAATACATTATCCTTCTAACTCCATGACAAGTCAAACAAATAGTAAAATATTGGAGTAGCTAAATGTCATCTCAATCCATGGTTGACCATGTCACAAAGTGTGGACATAACCCTCTCAAGGACAATTCACCCTCCAAAAATAGGAGAAAGTTACATTAAAAGTATCCAAGAGAAGGCATACAACTAAAAGTGGTCATGAGAACTAGGTCAACATGCAATATGTCCACATGAAATTCACCCTCCAAGATGGATGCATAAAAAATATAACAAAATAATGTCAAACATAGGAGGATGTGCTCAAGGGTCCACCTAGAAGAGCTTACAAAGTGTGCCCTCCAAGGTGTGTGAGAGATAAAACAATAACACATTGCTCCTAGGAGAATGCTCCATAACCAACCTCCAAAAATAACAAGTGATCCATAAGATGCATGTAATCGATCCACATGTTTGAATCCCAAGAAACTAACTCCATGGATGAATGTGCAAGATGCCAAGCAGATGAAGAACTCCACAATAAATGAAGTAGTTGAACCCCAAAAATAGCAAGTGGATCATCTCCACAACACAAATCCAAGGAGATAAGGGTGAATTAGGGTTTTGACCATGCCAAAACTCCATGAAGTTATAAAATATATATCTCTAAGAAGAGCAAGAAATGTCTCCACAAGTGCACCCTCCAAGGATATGCTAAAAAATAGTATAGGACCAAGTAAAATGCATGCACAAACCACATGTGCGGCCCTCCAAGTATGCTACACATCCCTCCATAAAAATCTTCCATAACCACGTCGAAGTGTGAAAAGGAAGCCAATGAAGTTGGGTGCCCAAGCTATTCACCTTAATTTGGATAAATTAGATTACTTTAACCATTGAACAATTAAATCAATGATCCAAGTGGATATCGATGGCCACCCATCTCTTCCACTGACTCATAGTTCTCCATCTTGGTTGTTTTTGTTATGATTTTTGGGTCCTAAACTTTCAGGTTCGTTTTGAGGCCTTAAATGATGTTTTTGGCCATTCGGGGAGCCTGGGTTGCCATGGTTTACCTAGGCCTTGCCAATAATTGTACTTCTCGATTATATCTTTCTAACGAGCTATTAAACACCCCAAACATAGATTGTATGCAAAAGATGCACCCCCGTGAAGTTGACACATCAACTAACCACCTTGGGGCCCGCAAAGTTTTTGGCGCTTCACCTCCTAGGGTTAGGGTTTTGGACCTTTAGGGTTCTTGTTTTATGTTAAAAGGATATTCTTGTAGCCCCTTGTATTATCTTTTTGTGAATGAGCGTAGTTGACATCTCTTTCTCTTTAGAGATAAGCTACCACCATTCTAGCCAGTTTGTGTTCTACAATATTCCGTTTTTTTATTCATTAATAGAAGTTGGGTTTCACTGTATTTCTATGTTCTCTACTATAGTTTTGTTTGTATCTCATTTCATTCTCAATATATTCCAAATTAGTGGTATCAAAGAATTCTTCTTGTTATTTCTCGGTGCATGTCCTTGATGAGGTCAGGGTATAAAGAGTTGGGTCTCGAGCTAGTTTCACTTGGGGATGACCACTCTTGTCGACCCAAGCAACCTCCCATGACAGAGGAAAATAGATATGGTAGAGAAAAAGATCCTTTCAAAATGTTGCTCGAGGAAACCCTCGTGCGACAATGGAGCGAGATGATGGAAACCTTCACCTAGATCCTTCGAAGACTGTTGAAGACAGGTGAGACACTTTCAACAAGCAACCATTTTGGAGGTGCCACACCCTTCAAAGTACAAGATAAATTTGATATCCTCTTATTTGAAGGCCAAATAAATGTAGATGCTTTGGAGAAATGATTGAATATATTAGAAGGATATTGCTCTGTTCAAAAAAAATTCCTACACTAAAATGATCACCTTCTCTTTCCTTAAATCCCTCCCCCATGTCAAATATTGGTGGTAATGTTACTTAGAGAGACATAATGAAGATGAGTCCATGGCATTCGGGACATGACCCACTTGAGAAACCTTTGTTGATTCCCTCAAGGAGGAGTTCTACCTTATCAAAAACTATAATGACTAGTACATGAGATGGACAACTTTGCTTTAGGAAAGAGACCAGACGATGCATGTGTACACTAACATCTTCCATACCTTACACTCAAAGTTGGGTATCAGAGACTCCAAGTGAAACTTGATTATGAAGTATTGTAGCGGCCTACACATGTACATTCAAATAAAGATGGATTTCTTGGACATCTCACTGAGATCTTCTTATCGATATGTTGTCAAAATCAAATAGAAATTTAAGCAACATAATAAGTAAGAGTTTGGGTCTGCAAATACGCAACAACAAAAGCATGGCAAAGGTGGCCCTAGCTCTTAGAACAAGTGACATAGCAAGAAAGTTTGACCTCAAGACAACTAGTCCAAGAAGTAGGCAAAGAAGAGTAATTGGAAGATGAAGAAGAACACTAGAAAATGGTGCGAGTTCCACAAAATCCCCCGACACAACACTGATGAATGTTGTTCAAAATAGTCATCATTGGCCAAGCTTAAAGAAAAAGAGTCAGACCATGACTCAGACTTTGATTAGAGTAAGATAAAGGAAAGAGGATCATCGATGCAGAACTTAGTGCTACTATTGCAACCACAAAGATCCAACCAAACGAGTTAGAGGAGCTTGAGGAAGGGGAGCGCCTCTTCCATTGACAGATGTGGGTGAAGGGAACTCCATTGCATTTTATTGTTGACAGCGGGAGCCAGAAGAACCTGATCTAGGGCAAGGTCATTAAGAGATTGAAGTTGCAAATGAAGCCACACCCCCAACCATACACCATCGATTGGTTGGGCCAAGGACGAGACCTTCACGTCAACCGACAGTGTCACATGTCCTACATCATCAAGCCCTTCAAAGATGGCGTATTGTGTGATGTTTCCCCACTTGAAGTTTGTGATGTTCTCTTAGGAAAACCTTATACGTGGAAACATCATGTTGTTTATGAGTCCCAACCTTGTAGTGTCATTATCAATTTGGGGGTTCATCCCTAGAAGGTACTCGAGGTAGTTTCAACCACTACAATTCCATTGATCTTGGAAAAACAATGCCAAAAAGTAATCTCATAGACTGCAAAGTATGTCCTCTTCATGGTTCGGTTAGAAGGTGAACGAAAGAGAACTACGACCACCACAATTTCAATACATGGTCTCTCTACATAGCAGAAACAGATGGACAAGCTTGTAAAGGAATACAAAGACCTCTTTGCTTCACCTATAGGGGTGCCTCTACATTATCAGGTCAAACATCCCATTTATTTGACACCTGGTTCTCCCTTACCCAATGGTCCAATATAATCTATTTTTAAGGTCACGACCAAGCCAAACACCAAATTGGTGTATGAGACCTCCTCCACCTAGCAATTTTACTGGTAAAGTATACAGGGGTATACATACCCTACCCCCCTCTGGATTTGAACTTGTAACCTCTTAGAAAGAAACACATGTTCTTAACCATTAAGCCCACACATATGCTCCCTTTTGGAGAATGAGTAAATAAAGTGTCAAATCCATGAGCTCATCTGCAAGGGCCACATTCAACCAAGCTTCTCATCTTGTGGGAGCCCAATTATGTTGGTGCAATATAATGATGGAATGTGGCAACTCGGTATTGGTTATAGAGCCCTAAATAAAATGATTGTCAAGAACCGATACCCGATCCCCTGAATTGACGATATTCTTGATCAACTCATGGGTTATAGGTTCTTCAACAAGATCGATTTGAAGCTGGGCTATGACCCGATTCCGATAGAATCAACTGATGTATGGAAGACAACCTTCAAATCTAAAGAATGCCTCTTTGAGTGGTTGGTTATGTCTGTTGGTTGGACTTTTGCTCCAACAACATTCATGAGGATGATGGATGTTATCTTGCGACCATTCACAAAATCTTTTGTAGTGGTCTATTTGGATGACATCCTCATCTTCAACCAGACCCAGGCAGAGCACTTGCAACACATTCAACAAGTCATGAGCACCTTGCAACATCACAAGTTATATGCCAATTTGAAGAAATGATTATTTGGCATGCAAAAAATCCAATACTTAGGATACATCATGGATAAACATAGGGTGCATGTGGACCCAACCAAGATCCAAGTTATTCATGATTGGTTGGCCCCGACGAATTTCATATAGCTTCGTAGCTTCTTGGACCTCACCAAATTCTACTGCATGTTCATGTTGAATTTCTCTCATATAGCTTGGCCCTTATTCAAGTGACCAAGGGGGGAGCTAAAGCCAAGTTTGTTTGGTATGAATCACAACATAAATCATTCTAGGATCTGAATCATCACCTCTATTTTGCACCGGTTCTAACATTGTTAGATCTTCAACAACCACTCGAGATTGAGACATATGCATCTATTTATGTTATCGATGTCGTCCTCTCTCAGTAGGGACATCTGGTTTCTTATCATAGTGAAACACTATCTAATGTTGTTCGCATGTATCAAACCTATGACAAAGAGATGTACTCCATTGTGTAGGCATGCCGACAATGGAAGGTGTTGTAACAAATATTGAAATTTTGTCTTTCGGTCACTTAGGAGAATGAATGGAAGCATTGGCAGTGGAATGACCGCATACACCGAGCATTAAGCCACATGGAGAAAAAGCTCAAGAGTCCAGGTTTTTTGGCCGTCAGATATTTGGCCGACGTAGATATTTTAATAACCACTGCTTCGTTTCCTCGAATCCTGAAAACCCGAAATCGGGACTCCAGTCATATGCAAAATTGCTTTAAAAAAACACAATTTTCTCAACCATGGAGAGGTCGTTTTTCGCGTTCAAATAGTTGATTGACATATAAAAATCTTAATATTTCCAGTGGTGTCTTCATAATTTCATTTTGATCTTGGTAAGGTAGTCAAAATTCCCTCGCAAGATGAGGTTCGTTTTCAGAAATATGGCATTTTTATCGTGCTGAGTCATCATTTTCAAATGAGGATTCTTAGCGACTGGAGTATCATTTTGAGAAACGGTTGGAGGATTTTGTGCCTAACACATCAGATATCATTAGCCTCTTTCAGTTTTCCTACAGGTGTCACATATTGGGAGAATCAAATCCATCTCCGAGCCCTAATTTTCGGATTTCATATTTCCCTGTTTTGACACATGTTTGTTAAATGCAGATTTGTGAAAAATGAAAAGGGGTCTCAAGGAAATGAGAGAGGTTTTTTCTCAGAATAAACATATGCACAAAAGCCTCTTTCAGTTTATACACAGCTGTCACTATTCGAGAGATACAGAGCCGTAACCGCAGCCCTAGTTTTCGGCAGTTTGGCCCATTTTCTATGGCAGAAAGTTTTAAGAATTGGTTGTAACTGTTGTTATCTTTTAGATTAGAGAGGATTTCGACCTCAATACATATATGAGGCATATTTGTAAAAGGAATGGGGGGGGGGGGGGAAAGACACACGGGAGTAGTACTCCGGGGTGGTAGTTTTCATTTTCAGTTTAATATGAGATAGCAGAACCATGTTTTATCCATATCAGAGATTCTTGTGATGTTGCTTGCAGAGTTTGTCCATTTTCTTAGTTTCAATATCACTTCATCTATATTTTCTTATTGATTTGTAACTGTTTTGTAATAGAATTCATCCTTTGTTAGATCCTCTGTTGCAGAATGGTTATAGGTTGTTTCTTGCAGAGATCAAGGTTCAGAATCCGTTCATTGCTAGATGCTCTGTCCCAACCATCTCTTTCCACTGATTTGTGCTTGGAATTCACTCATCGCTAAGTTCTCCTTATGTATTGATATGTTTTCTCTTTATTCTGCTGCCATACTTTTATAAATCCTTCTCTTTGTAATCAAATTCTATCTCGCCTCTGCTCCATGGATTTCCATTGCCGAAACACTCTTGCTATTTGCTTGATCATTTGACTCCATGCCCAATGGACTACCTCCCGGTCCAACCCATCAACCCTAAAAACCTCAAAACTTTCTGTTGCCCAAAGATCTGCCCGTTGTTAAGCTTATTGGATATCCTATCGTGACATATATTTGAGAGATCCCTCTCAGGTTGGAAGGGGAAGCTTCCAATCAAAAGTGGTTCGTGGTTATCTCAGAATTTACCTGCACACAACCCAAATCAAGTTCTGAGTGATAACTTATTTTTTCATTTAAAATGTGCTAAGGCTTGGCTCTATTACAGCCTAGAACCAACTCTTGCAACAACATTTTATGGCGCTGTTGTCGGGGACGGAGGAACGAAGCTATCTTCCCTGGGATATGAAAAATAGTTTAGATCTATTTCTTGATGGTGAACAAGGGATAGGCATTCAATTGGCTGTGATCATTCACCTGTCGACTCCTTGGTTCAAAGACTCTATATGATTCATTGGCGACTCCACTGGTCTCAAAATGTCAGATTCGTTTGCCGCTTGGATTGCTGCAAGGTTTGCTCCTCTGGACTTTGCAAATGTTTATGGTTTTCCAAACACTGTTCCAGACATTAAAGTTTGGGAATATGTCCTTCCTAAATTTGGAGAATATGCGGATGACAATCCCACCCAACACTTGTTTGAATTCCACAAGCTCATGGATGAATTAAATATACATCATGAAGATGTCCTCATGAAACTGTTTATGTTTTCGTTAGAAAGAGACGCTAGACTTTGGTATCAATCTTTACCTCATTCCAATATTCCTTCATTGGAGGATTTTCACATACTTTTTCATCAGCATTGTAAAAAAATCTATTCAGCTGAAATACTTTTTGAAGATTGTTGTAATATAAAATTCATAAGACAAACAAATCAAACACATCTTCTTGAAGAGGAGGAAGGAGTATCAAAAATTTCTCAAGTCGATGAAGATAATCAGTATGAAGAAGAGTTGGTTGATAAAAAAGTAGGATATGATAGCTCTTGTGATCACATTCAGGAAGAAGATATTCAACATCATGGTCAACATGCATAAGAGAAAGAAAACAATAGTTGCTTGATCCATAAATTACATAGACCACCTCCTCCTTTAACAGAAGAAGAGATAGATCTGCTCCTGAACAGTTATGTTACAGCCCTTGCTTACATAGATTTGTAGCATTCACATAGTCCTGAACATGTGAGTGACACTTCTTCTATTACTGAAAATGAAAATCTAAGTTTAAATCATGATAGCCATGGGACTTTAGAGGAAGTTAGTAAACCAATTTATGATGATGATTTCCTGCCAGAGGGTAATCTTGTAGACATTGTTTTGTTTCATGAAGAAGATAGGGTTGTCATGTTTAATAACCTTGAAGAATGTTTGATGTTCGAAGATGCTTTAGACTATGATTTGAAGGAGTGTGGATCTGAGATAGACAGCTTCACAGTTGATATTCATATCATTTGTCTGACTGATGACACTCATGAGTTATCTGTTGAACCTATTTATGATGAATATCCAAAATAACAAGAAGAGAAGATTTATTTTTCATCACACATGAAAATTTACGACAATCCTCCTTTGTTTGATGAATGTGATGAAAGTGTTTCTGAAGATGATAAGCAACAAGAAACTTTGGTTCAACAATAAATCAATCAACAACATCATGAAAGAGATCAGCCTATGTATGACAGCTACTAAGAAGATCTTTGGACAACAGGTGAAGGACAGAAGGAGGGGTTACTGAAACAATTGATCTCTCCTCCCTATTTAGAAACCATTGAGCAACAGACCAATAAGTTTCAATGCGACATTTTTGCACCAGTGGAAGAAAAAATCAGCAATGGACAAAGTGCGCAAAAACATTTCAGACAGCTTGCTCAACAAGAGGAAGTATGGATTAATTGTGAAAGTGGTATATCTTTTCCCTTCTACGATCCAGTAACAGTTTATATGGAGTCAAAATGGGGGACTGAATTTGTTATTTCCAACTTCTTGAAGTTTGAATTTCAAAACTATAAGTACCTTCTCCCAGGGCATGTTTTGAAATTTGCAGCTGCTCCTGTCATCCTTTTGCTCAAAGATGGAAGTATAATTAAGTTTGTTAGTCAGATATTCATTTGGTTGATTTTGAAGTTTTCCCATACTTAAAAAAAAAATAGTGATATCAGTTAGAGTAGGTGTTGTATATAAATAAGCTTGACTTTGAGCATTAGAGTACAACAATGGTTTTAATTACGTTTCCAGTTCAGTTTGGCATCCTGTATGGTTTTGATTTAAGACATTATGACTCCATAGCCCAATGAATGCATAAGTGGTTTTTTGTTTCGAAAAGGTGCAAGTAAAGCGATCGAGTTTAGAGTTTGATAAGGATGATTTCAGGTCGCCCAATGGATTAAGGCATGTGGTCTATTGTTCTTGGCGCTTTGTAGGAAAGAACCATCCCTAGATGGAGCCTCTGTTGTAACAAATATTGAAATTTTGGCTTTCGGTCCCTTAGGAGAATGAATGGAAGCATTGGCAGTGGAACGACCGCATACACCGAGCATTAAGCCACATGGAGAAAAAGCTCAAGAGTCCGGTATTTTTGGCCTTCGGGGATTTGTCCGACGTAGATATTTTAATAACCACTGCTTCGTTTCCCCGAATCCCGAAAACCCGAAATCGGGACTCTAGTCATATGCAAAATTGCTTTACAAAAACACAATTTTCTCAGCCGTGGAGAGGTCATTTTTCGCGTTCGAATAGTCGATCGACATCTAAAAATCCTAATATTTACAGTGGCATCTTCAGAATTTCATTTTGATCTTGGTAAGGCAGTCAAAATTCCCTCGCAAGATGAGGTTCATTTTCAGAAATATGACATTTTTACTATGTTGAGTCATCATTTTCAAATGAGGATTCTGAGCGACTGGAATATCATTTTGAGAAACGGTTAGAGGATTTTGTGCCTAACACATCAGATATCATTAGCCTCTTTCAGTTTTCCTGCAGGTGTCACATATTGGGAGAATCAAATCCATCTCCAAGCCCTAATTTTCGGATTTCATATTTCCCTGTTTTGACACATGTTTGTTAAATGTGGATTTGGAAAAAATGAAAAGGGGTCTCATGGAAATGAGAGAGGTTTTTTTCTCAGAATAAATAGATGCACAAAATCCTCTTTCATTTTATACAAAACTATCACTATTCGATATATACAGAGCCGTAACCGCAGCCCTATTTTTCGGCAGTTTGGCCCATTTTCTACGACAGAAAGTTTCAAGAATTGGTTGTAACTGTTGTTATCTTTTAGATTAGAGAGGATTTCGACCTCAATACATATATGAGGCATATTTTTAAAAGGAATGGGGGGGAGGGGGGAAGACACACAGGAGTAGTACTCCTGGTTTGTAGCTTTCATTTTCAGTTTAATATAAGATTGCAGAAGCATGTTTTATCCATATAAGAGATTCTTGTGATGTTGCTTGTAGAGTTTGTCCATTTTCTTAGTTTCAATATCACTCCATCTATCTTTTATTCTTGATTTGTAACTGTTTTGTAATATAATTCATCCTCTGTTAGATGCTCTGTTGCATAAAGGTTATAGGTTGTTTCTTGCAAAGATCAAGGTTCATAATCTGTCCTTTGCTAGATGCTCTATCCCAACCATCTCTTTCCACTGATGTGTACTTGGAATTCACTCATCGCTAAGTTCTCCTTGTGTATTGATATGTTTTCTCTTTATTTTTCTGCCATACTTTTATAAATCCTTCTCTTTGTAATTAGCTTCTATCTTGCCTCTGCTCCATGGATTTCCATTGCCGAAACACTCTTTCTATTTGCTTGATCATTTGACTCCACGCCTAATGGACTACCTCCCGGTCCAACCCATCAACCCTAAAAACCTCAAAACTTTCTGTTGCTCACTGATCTGCCTGTTGTTAAGCTTATTGGATATCCTATCGTGACATATATTTGAGAGATCCCTCTCAGGTTGGAAGGGGCAGCTTCCAATCAAAAGTGGTTCGTGGTTATCTCAGAATTTACCTGCACACAACCCAAATCAAGTTCAGAGTGATAACTTATTTTTTCATTTAAAATGTGCTAAGGCTTGGCTCTATTACAACCTAGAACCAACTCTTGCGACAACAAAAGGATTACATTATGGGCAAGGAAATGATCATTCACACTCATCACAAGCCTTTGCAATTCGTGTAAACTCAAGGAAAAATACATAATGAACGCCATCAGAAATGGTCCACATACCTACAACAATTCCACTTGAACATTAAGTACAAGAAGGGCAACCTTGGTGATGATTAAAATTGTCAACGAAGTTTTACCCGCAAAGTGTTGCTAAAGCCTATTATTATAAAAAAAATAAAAAAAATACTAGTAGGTGGGACCCCCTTGAACTATTGAAGATCGGATATGTTCACTTTTGATGTTCTGATGATATGCGACATGGCTTACATGGTTGATGAGATACTGTTGTTATTGGTTATGATTTTAGTTTATGAGGTGTTGATTCCTAATGTTACTACATCCTATGCTATTCTGTTCTTATCGCACCTGCACAACAAGCATGCTAGTGAAATTGCATGAAGGACAATTTTGAGAGAAGCAAAAAATACTCCAACAAATGGGATCTAATTCGACAATTTTACTATACTACATGCAAACAGATGAAAATAAACTAAAAGAAGAAATTTTCCTATGCCAACAGACTATATTATATGCATTGAAAGAGATTGTGGCAAATCCTAGCTAACATAGGATAGCCTTGCGAGTTATTGATGTTGTATATAGCATAGTTGGTATGCATTCCTACATAGTAGAGATGGTAATATGATGATATAGGTGGCGCTCTTGGAAATTAAAGGTTGTTGGTTCAAGGTAGATGATTTGTTTGATTGAGTAGCTGACGCGTACTAAGAATTGAATGAACTTGAATTAGGTAAGTGATGTGCATTTATTGCACATCGCCTTACCCCTATCGTTGGACGCCACCTTAGTCAGGTTATTGTTCAAACTTTGTTGTTGTGGTTATGCTCCGATTTCTTAGTAGGGAGGAACCACTCAACCAACCCACATTTTAAGACGTTCGATTACAGGTATGTTCTTTTTTTTTTCCCTACACGAGTTTGCTCTGGTTATGAAATGGATGTTGGCTTAGGTGTATTGGTTTGTGCCTTCCTTAAGTTTTGCAACTGTGTAAAATGGTGATTGTGAATGAAACATTGATGATTCTCTTTGAAATGATGTTGGAATCATAGCATTACTGGTTATCCTGGGCGTTAGCAGTCATAAGAGTTCTTTGTTATCCCTACTGGTTTGATTAGGATATCCTTATTGGTCTTGGTGAGTTGTCTTCACACTTAGACATTACTATATCTAGTCTGTGGGTTTTTATGGGTGTTAATAACTGAAGCGTTCGTGTCACCACGCATTGTACATATGGGTAGTTGGTTGATTTCACCACTAGAGTTCATGAAGTGGGTTTTCTTGTTCCTACTCGGCCCTGTCTTCACCTATGTGTGATAGTTTTTGGACCGAAAGGCATAAGGGTTATACCCTGGGTGCGTTAAATAACATTTCCACGCCAAGTTAAAGCCTCACCTCCTGTTATGGCCCCTATCATGGAATTGTTTCATGTCCACAAACGAATCATAGATCTCCTTGTGTGTACACCTTTGGCCTCAAGGTTTTCACCATTACGAGGAATTGGCTCTGTTCCTCCTGTGATGGATACCAAGCAAAGCCTTAACCCTCCAGTCTAGAGTTTTATAGAGAAGATTGTCGAGCCTGTCAGGTTTACTATGGGTTATTGTGGATTGAATGTTTGGTCGATTACTTTGATTACTTTGGTTTGACATTTAGTTGTTGGCTCTGTGATAATCATGACAAACCCTGCATTGTTATTGGCTCCACTCAAATCACACAGGCGCTCTCCTTATGATTAATAACTCAGTATTGGTTAATGGAGAGGGTCACTGCCTCCATTTAGATTAATGTGTGTGTATGGTTTTTTGCACAATGAAAAAATGGTCATGGTAACCGTGGTTTTCTTTTGGGCCGAATGATTATGGAACCAGACGATTGTAGAAACTATAACCATTGTATCCTTATGATTGTTCGATTGCATGAACCCGAGTTTGCACAACATAGTTGGTTACAGTTGGTTTAAATCTAAGTAATATTGTGTTATTAAGGACTCAGAATGATGGATTGAGCTACTACTATGACTATGTGTTTGATTTTGTTAAATGGGGATATTGCATCGTAATGTTTTGGTGACTGTGCACTGTGTATAACAATGGATAGCTTGGGTTTCACTGAGTTTTAAGCGTGTTATTTGTTTCAATCGACCATTTGTTAAGAAAGGGCATGATGTCGAAGACCTCGTCGTGTGGGATGGATGGTCCATCCTTTTAAGTCACATTGAATAGTTTTTTTTTTACAGTGGTTGAATTACATTGCCTGGTTGAGTTACCCTATGTATCACTTGTGTCTAAATGGTGATTGTTGATTATATGTTTAAATATCAATTCGAATTTTGCAATTTAACCCAGATTATTGGGTTTATTGCCTATATATATGTTTAACGAATATCAAAACATTTAAATAACAAGCCCAATTGCAGTAATTATGTGACTTTATTGTGAATTCTGGAAATGTTAATTCAAGTATATTTGTTGATTGAAGCAATGTAAGGGCAGTGGTTGATTTCGATGGTTAACAGAGTGGAAATGATACTGTTTGGAAATTATTATAAGATGCATAGAATTGAAAAAAATCCTCTTTACAGATTGTGTGGAATGCATACTGTCTTGTGATGGCACTATGTTGGATATTTGATTATGAACAATAAACTAGTTAAACACACAGAAATTGTTATTTGGTCAAAATGATTGATGGTTGATGCATCTCTTATCGCAGAATGTTTTATGGATCACTTAATTAATTTCATGAACAATAACCATCTTTCTTCCCTTCCATTATTTCATTTTTCACTAATTACAAACCCTGTCACCTCCCATATTCATTTCTCCACTCCACGATTAATTACGGTCAAGATAATTCCAGTGTTAAAGCAGTCATAAGTGGCAGTGTCTTGCATGGATTACAGTGACGTTTTATTGGGTTTCTTACAGTTGATTGTTGTTGTCATTGAGCAGTAACCGTGTTATTTTCCCCTCATGGAGTCATGTTTTCTCTCAATACAAACCCCTCGCATATCCCAGAACCCTTTTTCACCCCCCGGTCATTGATAAACAGTAAAACAATTTGTATGGATTGGATTGCATGAGTCTGATATATTGCTGATCTAAAATCCATTTCATATTTTAAAGGAGTTTTCATGTATGGTTAATCAAAAGATCGTTGATAATCAATCACGCATGCAGGGATGAGCTATTCAAGTAAAAGGCTAAAAACAGAGGCCTATTACACTTCTATAAAAGAGAAGGACTAAAGATGATAACATCAACAAAAGAAAGATGGCCTCACAACTGGAAAATATGGCTTTTGAGTTTTATTTTATCTATTGTTTTATGACAGTTGACTTCAGAGATCTTTGGACAACATGTTTTATTTTGGATATATGAGTATTATTTTTTAAATAATTTCAGATTTCATGAGCTAAAATTGCCAAAAGTGAATATGTTGATGGGAGACACAAGGAGGTGTGTTTTTCTTAACTAATGGTTATGTTATGATTGTTATGAACTAAAGAGAGTCACAAGGGGTCCCACCTACTAGTTATTATTTAATTATGACCCTTATTATAATTATTACTCTTCCCCCTAACTAAAGTTAGTTGAGTCTTTTAATTAACTTAACTAATGAGTTGGTTCAACTACTTCAACCAATTCTAATTTGTTAAAAGCAAAAGGAAAGGGAGGAACAAGGGCATGATAGAAGCAAAAGCATGCTAAGGTTTTCTCTTTGAGTTATGTTGGGATAGTTCAATTTTCATTCATTCATTTATTCATCACAACCTAATTCTCTTTTGTGATAGCATCGTCTTATTGTAGACAACAATATTCAGGGTTGAATCAAATCATTCAGACACTTGTTTTTCAGAGGTGTTGATCTATCTTTGATAGTCTGTGTAGACTTGTTTGTTTATGAATTAATTTTCATCACTGATAAAGGCTATTGTGCAGAGTCGAGTGGGCAACAATCTGTGGCAAGCTGATACAACTTTTAGGGTTCGGTTTTGGTTTCTGTTAGAGGTCCTTTTGTATGTTCCATCGGGGATGTCTAAGTTTGACTTTGGTCCAAGATTTATGTATGAAATTTTGTGAAGAAAATGACTCTTTGGTGAATTGGAATGAAATAAAGGATTGATTTATGTCTCAACTATCTTGATTATCATCTTGTTGTCTTTACTTCTGTTCTTACATTTATTTCAGCAACTGTCATATTCACAAAATCACATAAAAAGTGAATTTCCAGCAAGCTTTATGTTGATAAAGACTAGACTAATCACTCATAATTAATACTTGTGAGTTAGGATGTCATTTTTGTTGGCTATAAACCTAGGGTGATATTCCCATCTAATTTTCTTTAGCCAAGTAAATTCTGAAAATGATTGAGTAAGATCATTTCATATATTTTCCTCAACAAGCACCAACCATGTCATTGATTGCCTCAGTCAGCCCCTGTTGTGGCCCTCACCACAATTCTTAACTCTTGTGGGCACGATACCTCTGGGTGGCCACAATTATACAAAAATGACTCAAAATTGGTTACTACTTATTAGACATTGAGTACTAGGAAAAACGTTCTGGACTTCCACCCCCAAGATTCCTTCTTGTGTTATCTCGACCATCTTTGTGTTCCTTGAAGTGAGCATACAAAGCTAATTTGAGAGGAACATTACATTTTAATGGTAGGGAACTTTGGGGTGGAGAAGACAATAGTATTACTTTAGAAGCATTTCTAATGGCCCAAGCTTCGACATGACATCGACCATTACATCAGATTGTGCACTACCTGTGCCATCGTGAAGTCGCTCATCAAGAAGCATGGGTTGTACACTCCTCTCCTTGCACCAGACAAACCATGGGTGTCCGTCCCCATGGATTACATGTCAGGGTTTCCTTACACCAAACTCGATCATGATTGTGTTTTTGTGGTCATCGATCAATTCTCTAAGATGACCTTTTTGATACCCTATAAAAAGAGTATCACATTTGACGCCACTGCTAAAATCTTCTTTGTGCATGTTTGGGTTCATTTTGGGCTGCCACAAACCATCATTTCAGATAGGGACAACATGTTCCTCAACACCTTTTGGTCCATCCTATGGTCTTTGATGGACACCAAGTTGACCAACTTGACTTCCTTTCATCCCCAAACAGATGGACAAACAAAGCTGGTTAAAAGGATGATTGTACATATCATGTGCATGTACAACTCCAACCATCTACGTATATGGGATGAGAGCCTCCCATATGTTTAACATAGCTATAAAAGAGACCTCCACAACTCTATTGGCCATAACCCATTTCAGGTGTACTTGGGGTTCCAACACTTGGCCACCATTGATGTAGCTCTTCCCATTCTAGCTTCCCCAACATAGTCCTCGCACGGTTAGACCGAGGCAAAAAAAGGAACCAAATTAATTGAACATATCCAAAACCTCCAACAATAGGTTCATGATATCTTGGAGAAGGCCAATGCTAAGTATAAGCAACGATGTGACCAACATCAGGTTCCTCACAAGTTTCAAGTTGGTGACAAGGTGTGGTTTCATTTGGAGAAAGAGCACCTCACATGCCCCCACATGAATCTTAAACCACTTAGATACGAGCCTTACACCATCACCAAGGTCATGGGTGAAAATGATTTTGAATTGAGTATTACTCCCTTCCTTGGCTTGCACCCAGTATTTAATGTGGAGTTGTTTCTACCATATTTCTCACCTCTTTTGGACACCTCGGAGGTGGATGACCAATTGGCCCCTACATAACTCAATATCAAATGAACTTCATAGGAGCTAGTAGATTGGATCATGGACACAAGTATGAAGGGTGCCCACTAACAAAACATCTACTTCAACGAGGGAAGTGGCTCACCAAGGTTTAAATTCAACAAAGGTTTCCCCATCTCCTGAGGGAACTTGAAGCAATGGGGACCATTTATTCCTAATGGGGGAGGATTGATCCAAGTGGATATCAATGGCCACCCACCTCTTTGAATGATTCATTACAACTCTCCACCTTAGTCGTTTTTGTTATGATTTTCAGGTCCTAAACTTCTGAGGCTATTTTGAGGCCTTAAACGATGTTGTTTTGGCCATTTAAGGGTCCTGGAGTTGGAATAGCATGTTTGGGATCCACCGATAATTGTACTTCTTGATTAGATCTTTCCAACGAGCTACTAAACATCCCAAACATATATTGTATGTGAAAGTTGCACCCCTCGGAAGTTGATGCATCAATTAACCACTTTGGGGCCCGCAAACCTTTTGGCGCTTCATCTTTTAGGGTTAGGGTTTTGGACCTTTAGGGTTCTTGATTTATGTTAAAAGGATAGTCTTGCAGCGCCTTGTATTATCTTTCTACGAATGAGTGTAGCCGACATCTCTTTCTCTTCAAAGATAAGCTACCACTATTCTAGCCAGTTTGTGTTCTATAGTATTATGCATTTTTATTCATTAATATAAGTTGGGTTTCACTGTATTTCTTTGTTATCTTCTATAGTTTTGTTTGTATCTCATTTAATTCTCAATATAATCTGGATCAGTGGTATCAAAGTAATCTTCTCCATGTTATTTCTCGATACATGTCCCCAACGAGTTCATGGTATAAAGAGTTGGGTCTTGAGCTAGTTTCACTTGAGGACTATCGCTCTCACCGACCCAAACAACCTCCCATTGTGGAAGAAAGTAGAGATGACTAAGAAGGAGATCCTTTCAAAAAGTTTCTTGAGGAAGCCCTTGCAGATGGACAATTTCTCCTAGATCCTTCAACGACTATCAACAACATGGGAGGCACCTTTAACAAGCAACCATTTCAGTGGTACAACACCTTTCAAGGTGCAAGTTAACTTTCATATACCCTTATTTGAAGGCCATATAGATGCATATTCTTTGAAGAAATGATTGAATCTATTAAAAGGGTATTAACATGTTCAAAAAATTTCGACACTGAAAATATCACTTTCACTCTCCTTAAATCTCTCCCTAATGTCATAGATTCGTGGGAATGTTACTGGGAGATCAAACATAATGAAGACAAGTCTATGGAATTCGGGACAGGACCCACTGGGGTGGATTTTGTTGATTCCCTCAAGGAGGAGTTCTACCCTATCGAAAACTATGAGGACTAGTACACGAGATAGATGACTCTACGTCATGAAAGAGACCAAATGGTGTCGAAGTACACTAACATCTTCCATACCTTACACTCAAAGTTGGGTATCATAGACTCCGTGTGACACCTGGTTTTTAAGTACCATAGTGGCCTACACAGGTACATTAAAAAAAAGATGGATTTCTTGGAAATTTCCTCACTAGGAGTTTCCTATCTATATGCTGTCAAAATATAACAGAAATTTAAGTAGCAAAATAAGCGAGAGTTCAGGTCTATAAATCCATAACTATATAAGAATGGAAAAGGTGGCCCTAAATCACATAGCAAGGGACAAAGAAAGGGATTCCAACCTTAATACAACCAATCCAAGCTACAGGAAAAGAAGGGTAATGGGAAGATGAAGAAGGACACTAGAAAATGATGTGAGTTCCACAAAGCCCCTAGCACAACACTAATGAATACCACTCTGTAGTATTCCAGATATAGAATATTATGCATAACATAAATAATTAGCTAGAAATGGCAGAGAAAAAATGATATAACCAGAACAATACCACAATAATACCACAATAATACCTGAATAACACCAGAAAGAACACTTTGATTACTGAGAGAAATGTTTACTTGTCTCTTCGAGGGGGCAACCTCCAACAAAGCGAAGCTCTATTACAATAATATCCAAGAAAAAACTTCTCATACCCTCTACTCTTATTTATACTAAATATGTCTATCCAAAAGAACAATATAGAGGAAGATCCTTCTAGAAGCATAAGCTTCTATTAGGTCTTCTTACATTTGACTTATTCTTCCTTATTGCTAGGCCTTATTAATATTGGCCTTTATTACATGGAAATATATTATTCTACCTACATGAGGGGTTAAGTCCCTAACATGTCCTCCCTCTTAAAAACAACCTTGTCCTCAAGGTTTGAGATGAGGAAATTTCTACAGAATGGTAGCTAGTTCTCAAGTGGCATCTACTGGAGTTGTATCTTTCCACTGGACTAACACTTCCTTGTGGTGCACTGACGCAGATGATGCTCACGTTGGTCTAAAACTGCTTGTGGTTGTAACCAAATGGAGCCTTCTTCGTCCAACTCGGGAAGGTTGGTTTGAGTTTGGCACTTAGTTCCAATCACCTTCTTTAAGCAAGAAACATGAAAAAAAGGATGGAGCTTAGAATGACTTGTTGAAATATTAACTGCAAAGAGTATTCTATTTATTATTGAGTTATTATTCATTATATCAATCCCCTTTTATGGATTTATCATGTCGGGCATTGTAATCGACCAAATCCCCTTTTATGGATTGATCATGCCGGACATTGTAATTGACCAAATCCCCATTTGTGGATTGGTCAAACCCTAATTGTATTATGAAAATTAAGAAGTCGCCCCCCATGCCTAATTAAAGTGGTTTTAACCACTAAGAAGACAAGTCGGCCCTGCCAAGTGAAGAGACACCTTTCCAACACCTACCAACTGGTATAAATAAAGGAAGCCATCGCCTCATTATCTCACTCACTCATTCACTCATCAAGTGTGCAAGTTTGGTAGATGCAGTTGGGAGAAGAAGGAAGAGAGAGGCGCAGTGCTCAATGTTGTATATTCTCTAGTGTTTTGGTTTATTGTCTTGGCATTGTATTGGCTATCTATATTAAGGAAGTTTTTGTTGGGTTTTCTCCCCCATGAGGGTTTCCCAAGATAAATGTTGTGTATCTTGTGATTGTGTTTCTGTTAGGGATCCTACATATGCTATTATTATCTAGTAAATTGAAAAGAAACCTAATAATAGCTCAAAAATTAACATGGTATCAGAGCTAAGCTGAAGAGAGCACCTTTCACTGGATAAGAAAAAACTTCTTGTGTTGTCGTACAAGAAAATTAGGTCTTTTGTTGGAGAGGAATTTTTTCCTAAAAACCATTTAGAAAAGTGTGCCCTACCCTAGTGAATATTTTGGCAGCTTGAGCACACCTTTTCAATGGAAGGAGCCTCCAGAAATTCAAACCCTAGTTTTTTACTGGTACCAGAAAACTAGAAAACCATAAGTACTAGAAAACTAGAAAACCATAAGTACCGGAAAACCAGAAAACTAGGAAACTAAAACCAGTACCAGTCCAGATTTCTGCAAGATCAGTTTAAAGGGGTAAAATTCGGATTTTCAGAAATCTGAGTACACCATCTCACTCACCTTAGCTCAGCGCATCTAGCCCTTGGATCAAAATTTCAAAATTTGAAGTTTGAAAAATTAGGGTTTTCTCATAAAACCCTAAGTTACAGTTAAAGTACTAGTTGCAGTATAAGTTGCAGTTGCAACTGCAGTTCTAGTTGCACTGAAATATTTTGTAAAGTGTTGTCCAACCTGAAAGTTGAAACACCTCTGAATTTTTGAAGTTTTGTTACCTATCACCGTTGCTACCGGATGATACCACCACCCCCTGATACTATTAGAGGTATGCACTTACATACGTATCAACTATATTATTCTAAGGGGTACTTGCAGGAGAAATGATCTCCTATCATAGATCTATAAGGATATCAGATATAACATACTAAGAAGACTAATGCACCCCGGGTTTGATTATCTTGATATGCATCTATTTGTTATGACATTATTTTGACCTTATGCACATCTAGGTGGTATGTTGAAATCATACTAACCATTTGTCAAAATTATCAAGGTTGATTAAAGTTGAGTTTATAGAGCTTATTCTCTAACTTAGATTTTTGTCAAGATAACATATTGTCTTAGTACAAAATACAGGTTGAAGAAATCACTTGTCATCTTGAGTGAAGGAGACTTGAAAGAAAAGCAACACACTCATTCTTGAGGACAAAACTCTAGGTTCCAAGTTTGATTGATTAAGTTGATAAGATTCAAATTTGCACATGACAAGTTGATAACTACCCCTTTACAAGTAAACATTATAGTTGAGGTAGTAGTCTTTGAAAAGTATTATACTTGGTAGCATGTGAGCATATTGAGATAAATGCTTAATGTAATCATTTACCAGATACAACTAACATTTCCTCTAGGAAAAAATTCTTGTGTTGGTTCCAGATTACCTTGGATGAATGTTTGATCACAACACTAGAAGAGTGTTGATCTCATTTCGTATTGTGTTTATTATTTTTGACCTTTGTTTCAGATAGGTCACAAGTGAAAGCTCTAAAGGATCTATTGTGATGATTATTCGTGCTATTGTTTTATTACTATTATCAAAAGAGTATTATTCTTGCTTGTTGTTTTTTTGACCTTGTTTCAGGTCACAGGTGATAAACCTGAGGAATCTATAGTGAAGGTTGTAGAAGGAAACATATTAGATGAGGCATGAAAAAGACTATGTACATGACCATATACATTCATGTACCAAAGAAGATGAAGAAGAAGCTATTTTTGAGATCTAGAGTATCTCATATGGAGATTGATTGTAAGGAGCAGAAGGCTCCAAAGATGATAAAACATTAGATCAAGAACTCACAGAAGACTTGGTCAAAGGATAATGAAGCCACCTTGATGGGAAGTAGAACTCATTTGAAGTCTGACTCAACCTTTCATATTTAGACTTGGTATTCAACACCAAGTATACCCCATAAGAGATGATGAAATCCTTGTAGACTCAGAATAAATCGAGAGTAAGCCTGGTCTAAAAAAGGATCAGATGAAGAGACAAACTCCAGGACTGGGAGACAGATGCCATGAGAATACTAGATTGTAGCTTCAAAAACTTCTAGGAGATATGGAATCTCCTGGAAAGATTCCCTTGTTTTAGTGACAGAGAAGGAAGCCAGTAAAAAAGACTAGGATATGGATTTTTTCGTGAGACTAGAAGAGACGTCAGTATTGACTTCCAAGATTGATATAACAGATCAAGCCTATTGCATATGTACAAAGCCTGATGTGTGTCCAGAGGGTTCTCCCAACAAGAGGGAGATGACTATGACGAGACACTTACTCCATTAATTGAAGAAATAATTTCCAGTATTCATGAATAAAAACATAACAACCATGATTCATATATAGTATGAGATGCAAGGGGATAAATCCCCATATTTAAAATTGAGTGGTAGTTGGTGCAGTACATTAGTTGGGTCATGGAGACATGACTACAATAAAACATAGAGTTACCTCCATGAAAGAAGAAGATCTACCTTCAGTATCAATTATTGAGCCACTCTTAATTTCATATGAAGTTGTTGACATGATGGAGTAGAGGAGTTACTCCCAGATTTCAATAGTCACAGTGAGAATGGAGCAACCATTCTCATATTTAGAGAAGTTGCAAGTACAAAGTATTAGTTATAGAAGGAACAATTGCATAAAGAGGAGAGGATATACTCTCAAGCAGTGAGACAGATAGTGCTTTGCAGAGAGAAAATAGAGCTTGCACATGATTGTGCAGATTGAGTTGCAACTGAGCAAGTGTACCAGATTAGTACAATGTAATGTGAAAATTTGGTTTGAAGTTGAATATAGAAAGACTTAGGTCAACAGGTTGAAGAAGGATTTGTACAGGTTGAAGCAAGCTCCTAGAGCTTGATATGGAAGAATTGACAGTTTCCTGACAAGCTTGGGCTTTACCAAGAGTAAAGTTGATTCTAACCTTTACCTCAAGTTTATGAATGATGAGCCATTGATGTTGATACTATATGTAGATGATGTATTCTTGGAAATATGAAGAAAATATCATCACGGATTACAAAAAAATCTCGCTACAGAGTTTGATGAAAGACCTAATGCATTATTACTTAGGTCTCGAAGTTTGGCAGAGCCTAGAGAAGATATTCCTTTTCCAAGGGAAGCATGCAGTTGAAATATTGAAGAGCTTTGATATGTTGGAGTGTAAATACATGAACACACCCATGGAAACAAAGTTGAAGCTCATGGTTGATACGTCGTCAGAATTGGTTGATGCTACATTGTACAGTCAAATTATTGGTTCGGTGATGTATCTGACAAATACCATGCCTGATATATGTTTTTCCTTGTGTTAGTATTTGGTAGAACCTAGATGTATTCACCTCGATGATGCAAAACATGTGATGAGATACCTTAAGGGTATGTTGGGTTTTTGTCTATGTTATACTAGAGATCATGACTTCAGACTGAGTGATTATACAAATTCAAATTGGGTTGAAAGTGTCTCTGACAGAAACAACACCTTAGGATGTTGTTTCATTTTGGGGTCAACCATGATCTCATGGTAGAGTAGGAAGAAATCAAGTATTTCTCTCAACACAACATAAGTAGAATATATTGCAACATGTTCTGCTAGTGGTGAAGCCATATGGTTTCAGATGTTGTTGATAGATCTATTTGATCTGGAGATGGAAGCCACCGTGATCCTATGTGATAACCATAGTTGTATAAAGATGACGTGTTCCATGATGAGTCAAAGCACATAAAGATCTGGTATCACTTCATTCGTGATATGATGCAGAGAGGAGCCATAAAGATCCATTATGTTGGCACGGATAAACATATTGCTGATGTGTTGACTAAGCCTCTGTCTCATGTAAAGTTTAAGCACTTTCAAGACAAGCTTGGTGTAGTTTGAAAGGACCTCCCTCGAAAAGGGGAGTAGTGTTGATGTTAGGCTAGTGCTGAATATTTCCAGCTTCATGTTGATGTTGTTTTGATGCCAGCTTAGTGCTGAAGATTTCCAACTTTGTGTTGATGTTGTTGTGATGTCGGCCTAGCACTGAATATTTACAGCTTTGTGTTGATGTTGTTGAGATTCCATCCTTGTGCTAAATATTTCCAGCTTTGTGCCGATGTTATTGAGATGACAACCTCGTGCTGAAGATTTCCAGCTTCATGTTGATGTTGATGAGATGTCGACTTTCTGCTGAAGATTTCCATCTTCGTGTTGATGTTGTTGAGATGTCAGCCTCTTGCTAAATATTTCCAGCTTCGTGTTGATGTTGTTGAGATGCCAACATTGTGTTTAAGATTTCCATCTTTGTGATGATGTTGATGAGATGCGAGCTTCGTGCTGAAGATTTCCAGCTTAGCGTTGATGTTGATGAGATGTCAACTTCGTGCTGAAGATTTCCAGCTTATTGCTGATGTTGATGATGCTCTAGCCTTCATGTTGTGATGTTGTATCATCCTCGTGTTGTTATTGATGATGATTATGTATTAGTGTTATAGTAATCCATGCCGATGCAGATGATGATGATGCCATTCCAAATCCTTGTTGTGGATGATGATATTGATGATGAGAACAAATTTTGATGATTTATAGATATTCCAGTCAATGTTCCAGATGTTGTTGATGTTGCTGCCCTCTCTCTCTCCTGATGATGTTGTAGAATACCCTTCTTGTTAAGGGGGAGTGTTGAAATATTGTAACTGCAAAGAGTATTCTATTTATTATTGAGTCATTATTCATTATATCAATCCCCTTTTGTGGATTGATTATGTCGGGCATTGTAATTGACCAAATATCCTTTTGCGGATTGGTCAAACCCTAATTGTATTATGAAAATTAAGAAGTTGGCCCCCATGCCTAATTAAAGTGGTTTTAACCACTAAGAAGACAAGTCGGCCCTGCCTAGTGAAGAGACACCTTTCCAGCACCTGCCAACTAGTATAAAAAAAGGAAGCCAACGCCTCATTATCTCACTCACTCATTCTCTCATGAAGTGCACAATTTTGGTAGTTGTAGTTGGGAGAAGAAGGAAGAGAGGCACATTGCTAAGTGTTGGATATTCTCTAGTGTTTTGGTTTATTGTCTTGGCATTGTATTGGCTATCTATATTAAGGAATTTGTTGTTGGGTTTTCTCCCCCATGAGGGTTTTCGAGGATAAATGCTATGTATCTTGTGATTTCGTTTCTCTTAGTGATCCTACCTATGCTATTGTTATCTAGTAAATTGAAAATAAACCTAATAATATCTCAAAACTTAACATGATTGGGAAAAGCTAACTGATAGGCCACACGTTCCACACACTTGAGAACGGTATAAGGACCATAAAATTTGGGCGCAAGTTTCTGACAATGGTGAACCTTGAGAGAATTTTTCTTATAAGGTTGTAGTCAAAGAAACCCTTGATCTCCTTCTGCAAATTGACGTTCAGAGCAACCTTGATTTGCCTATTGCTTCATGCAATTCTGGACCATGAACGAATTCTCTTTGAGGGTTCAGAGAATAGCCTCTCGAACTGTAAGCGTTTGGTCAACTGCCTGGACCTTCGAGACACCTGGAAGGTTTGAGAGAATTGAAGGTGGATTTTGTCCATATACTTCTTCAAAAGGAGTCATGCGGGTAGTTGTATGGTAAGAAGTGTTGTACCACCATTCGACTAGTGGTAACCATTGAGCCCATTGATATTGTCATTCCGATGCAAAACACCTCAAATATGTTTCCAAACACTTGTTGAAAACTTCAGTTTGACCATCATTCTGGGGATGATAAGTTGTGCTGAGATGCAATTGGGTGCCTTTTAGCTTGATCAGTTCTTGCCAAAAATTGTTGGTGAAAGTGGGGTCTCGATCAGAAACAATAGAATGAGGCATGCCATGAAGCTTGAAGATCTGATCCATGAAAAGTTGAGCCATAGTGGAGGTTGTAAATGGGTGTTGAAGAGAACATAAATGAGCATACTTGGAAATACGATCAGCTACCACCATGATGATGGATTTATTGCTCGATTTAGGTAAGCCAACAATAAAATCCACAGAGATATCCCTCCAAATAGCAGGTGGAATCGGAAGCGATTGTAGTGTGCCAGGAGCTTTGACTATTTCACTCTTGTTTCATTGACAAACATCACATTCTGCCACAAAATTTTGAACGTCTTGTTTCATACCATCCCAGAAAAAAGAACATTTGACCCGGTCATAGGTTTTGTTAAACCTTGAGTGCCCAATGGTGGGTGTAGCATGAAGTTTAGAAAGTACCGTGGATTTAAGTTTTGATTGTTTACTTAAAATACAAACGACCTTTGTAGCGAAGCTCATCATTGTGCCAAGAGTACCCTGGGGAAACTGGAGAATTGGCTTGCAATTGTTGTATCATATGCCAAATTTTGGGATCGTGTAGCCATTCCTAGTGAACAACTTGAAGCCAATCTCGTATATTGAAGGAGAGGGAAAAATGGACCCTTCATCTTCATATTTTCTGGAAAGTGCATCAACAACCACATTGTCTTTTCCTTTCTTGTAAATGATCTCATAATCATATCCAAAGAGCTTAGTCACCCATTTTTGTTGCTATGGGGATGAAAGTCGTTGTTCCAGAAAATGCTTGAGGCTTTGATGATCTGTATTAATTTGGAAGCGTTGCCCCAATAGATAAGGGCACCAAAGATCCAATGCATGTAGAATAGCCAACATTTCCTTTTCATATATTGATTTTCCCAAATTTCGCTCTGACAGTTGTTTGCTGGTAAAGGCAAAAGGATGACCCTCTTGCATAAGGAATGCTCCAATTCCTCTCCCAGAAGCATCGCATTCTAGGACAAATGTCTTTGTGAAATCAATAAGGGATAGGAATGAAGTGGTGCACATGGTCACCTTCAAGGTTTGAAAGGCCTAAGCAGCTCCGAGCAGTGAGAGGTGTCACAACCTTTCTATAATTCTTAATAAACTTGTGATAATAGCCTGTTAAAACTAGAAATCCATGCAATCTTTTGAGAGTCTTTGGGCGAGGCCAATCCTGCATAGCTTCAATCTTTTTAGGATCCACCTTGACACCGACCTTTCCCACAAGATGACCCAAGTACTCGAATTTTGAGGCACCAAAAGCACATTTAGATTGTTTGAGGAAAAGTTGGTGCTAAGAGAGTAGATGGAGAACTCAATCCACATGAGCAACATGGGTTGTCCAGGTTTTACTATAGATGATGATATCATCAAAGAAAACTAAGACAAAATGACGGAAGACATGATTCACGAAGCATGACAAAATGACGGAAGAAAGTGGAGGGAGCATTACACAAGACAAAGGGCATGACCGAAAACTCATAGTGGCCCTCATGAGTTCGAAATGTAGTCTTAGGAATGCCTGCCTCATTCATACGTATCTGGTGGTAGCCAGAATGAAGATCAAGTTTAGTAAAGAACTGGGCACCACTCAATTCATCCAAGAGGTCATCAATGACATGAATGTGAAATTTGTCTTTAATGGTGAGTTTGTGGAGGGCGCAGAAGTCATGACACATGCACCAAGAACCTTCTTTATTAAGGACCATGACCACATGAGAAGAGTAGGGGCTCGTACTAGGACGGATAACACCTGGGTTGAGCAATTCTTGAACAATTTTCTCAATTTCATTTTTTTGGGAAAATGAATGATGATAGGGACGAATATTGGGAGGAAGGCTACTGGGGACAAGGGGAATGGAATGATCATGAACACCACAGGAAGGAGGGATTCTCCGGGGAGTGGAAAAAACAATTTGATGTTTGGAGAGGATGGATTGGAGGTCATGTGACACAGAGGGTGTCTCAGTGGCTTGAATGGCATGGAGTTGTGCAATGATGCCAACATGAACTTTTTTGAGCATATTTTCCATGCGATGGGAGATGATGATCTTCGGAGAATCGACGATGATGCCTTGGAACTTATATTGTTGGCTCTCCTGGTGGAATTGCATGGCTAATTCCTTAAAATTCATGAGAATGGGACCCAAAGTCTTTAGCCATTCTGCACCCAACACAATGTCACAACCGCCCATGTCAATATCAAACATATGAGGTTTCATGTGGTACTGACCAATTTGGAGACACACATTTTTACAATGCCCTCCACATTTCATGGACCCGCCATTATAAATCATGATTTGAAAATTATTGACGACACTTATAGAAATCAGTTTCTTGGGAAATTCAGAGATGAATAAAATTATGGGTGCTTCCACTATCAACAAGAATGATGACCTTTCGATGCTTAATGTAACCAATCAGCTTGAGGGTTTGGGGAGCCGAGAAGCCAGTGAGATCATTCAGGGAAATGTTTGATTCAACTTCAGGAGGGTCGGAGGGAGGGGTCATGTCAGTGGGTTTAGGTGACTCGACCACAAGGGGAGCCTCAACATCGTCTTTTGAAACATCCTCTGAGATGGCCATAAAAAGTTTTTGTTCCTTACACTTGTGCCCAAGAAAATATTTGTCATCACAATTATAACAAAGGCCTTTGAGTTGGCGTTCAACCATTTCTACTCTGGTCAATTTCTGGATCTTTAGTGGAGTAGAAGGAGGAGTGGGAGTGATTGGTTTAGTGTGAGGAATAAAGGAGGGTTTTTGGGTTTGAGAAGAGACAAATTATTGTGCTTCCTTATCTCTTTTAGTAGCTTCCACCCAACTCTGAGGCCGATCCATGAGGACATGGGCACAAATCTCATCCTTGAGGCCACTGATAAAACATTCCTGGAAAAAATCATCAGACATGCCCTCTATACGGAAATCCAATCACTCAAAAGCAGCTATAAAGTCTTCCACTGTGCCAGATGGTTTCAAATTGATCAAACGACCTAAATGGTTGGTGTCAGTGTCAAAGCATTCATAAATATCTGCCACAAATTGTGTCCAAGACACATATCCTTGGTGGGCATTTTTTCTCCATTGCCACCATTTCCAACGTTTTTGATCTAGATGGAGAGCACCATACCAGAGTTTGGCCAACTCATATGTAATGCCATACAAAGAGAAATAATGTTCCATTTGAGTTACCCAACCAGTGGGATTCGAGCAATCAAATTTGGTCACATCCACACACGAAAGGCATAGGTCATGTTGAAAGTGATGGGGCTGAAAATTCTGGGAATGAGAGGATTTTTCACCTTCGGGTTGCAATGTTGGGTTAGAGGAGGGAAGATCTGCAGGAATATGCAACTTGGCACATATAATCATAGTGAAGGAGGCAAGATGGGTATTGAAGGATTCAAGCTGGGTAGTGAGGTCCTGTTTGATGTCCTCCATTTTGGCGTCGATGGAGGAATGCATGTTTTTATTAATGGTGGCAACATTAGCGCTAATTTGTCTCACTTCTTGTTGGGTCTCTGTGAAATTAGAGTACAAGGAATTGAAGCGAGCTTCCAAGTCTTGGCTATGGGTGTGGGCCATGATGAAGAGGGAAAACGAGAAGGGACGAGTGGGACCACACAAAAAATGGGTTATGGGTGAAGTGTATCACAACGATCAAGGCGACGAGGGGAATCCAATGGGGTAAGGCCCAAATAAGTGTGTTGGAAGAGGGTCGGGTCCATGAGAAATTTTTTTGCTGAAAAATGATAGGTATGACTGCGATAAGGGAGAAGAGAGGAATCCAATGGGATATGTCTCAAATAATGGTGTCAACAGGATCCATACTTATTTTTTTCTTTTTACTCCTACGAAGTTATACTCCGATCTGAAGAATATTGTAGGGACGGAATGCCCAAATTCTTAACAGGAAGAAATGTGTAGTAATTTTGCAACCCGAATGCACAAGACACGATTTGGTGGCACTAGATCTTATCTGTTCTGTTTTTGTTTCCATCCCAAGGATTAAGGTATTCAAGGGTTCTACAGACAAGGGTTTTCCCTATGCTATAACTCTCTGATATACGTGTGTGGTCCAACAGTAGTACTCGACCCAACATCTCAAGGCACCAACTAAGGAGGCTAGATCGTGCCCTTAGCCGTACTACCCGACTACCCAGGTACTAGAGAGTATCTTCCCGAGTGTTTTTCTCGGTGGCACTATAACAGTTAGGAGACCGATCGATTTATCTATGGAGGGCTTCACGAGATCTAGGCCAATCCATATACAAGTGTTGTCTGATGTGCTACCACTCAAAGGGGTACCAACATGGGTTACAAGGGTGGACAACAGATGTGTGCTTAAGTACCACTTGTATTTCATGTGTGTATGAATCCTCGATCGTGGGTTTATGCGCGCAACGATAGATCTTTGTAGCTTTAAGACGTCGGAATACGTCTCTACCCTGGAAAAATTTAACCCACAATTTTTTTCGAGGAAGGTGCTCTGGTACCACTTGTAGTATTCTAGATATAGAATAGTATGCAGAAAAAAAATAATTAGCTAGAAATGGAAAATAAACAATGATATAACCAAAACAATACCAGAATAATACCAGAATAACACCAGAAAGAGAACTTTGATTATTGAGAGCAATGTTCACTTGCCTCTTCGAGGGGGAAACCTCCAACAGATAGGAGCTCTATTACAATAATATCCAAGACAAAACTTCTCATACCCTCTACTCTTATTTATACTAAATATATACTCTTATTTATACTAAATGTGTCTATCCAAAAGAACAATCTAGAGGAAGATCCTTCTAGAAGCGAAAGCTTATATTATGTCTTCTTACATTTGACGTATTCTTCCTTTTTGCTAGGCCTTATTAATATTTCCCTTTATTACATGGAAATATATTATTCTACCTATGTGAGGGGTTAGGTCCCTAACACACTCAAAACAATCATTGTTGGTTAAGCTTAAAGAAAAAGAGTTGGACTATGATTTAGAATAGGATAAGGGAAACCAGATTATCAATGTGGAACCTAGTGCTACCATCACAACTACAAATACCCAAGAAGATGAGTCAGTGGAGCTTGAGGAAGGGGAGTGCCTCTTCCATTCACAAATGTGGGTGAAGGGAAGCCCATTGCATTTCATTGTTGACAATGAGCGCTAGAAGAACTTGATCTCATCGAAGGTCATGAAGAGATTAAAGTTATTGATGATGCCACACCCCCAACCATACACCATCGGTTGGTTGAGCCAGGGATGAGATATTTGCATAAGCCAATAGTTCCACTTGTCCTACAACATCAAGTCCTTCAAAGATGAGGTATTGTGTGATGTTTTCCCACTCAAAGATTGTGATGTTCTTTTAGGGAAACCTTGCATGTGGAAACTTCATCCTATTTATAAGTACTGATCTACTAGTGTCATTATCACTCTGTGGGGTTAGCCCTACAAGGTACTTCCAACTATTGCAATTTCATTGATCTAGGAAAAACAATGTCGAAAATTAATCTCATAGAGTGTGGAGTTTGTCCTCTTCATGGTTTGGTCGGAAGGGAAATGAAATGCCACTATGACCACCACAACTTCAACATAGGGTCTCTCTACACAACAAAAACAAGTGGACAGGATTGTAGAGGAATATAGAGACCTCTTTGATTCACCTATAGGGGTGCCTCTGCACCGTTAGGTCAAACATATCATTGATTTAATACCTGGTGATTTCTTACCCAATGGTCCAATATACATATCTATGAGTGTTCCTTAGAACTTTAAGAATGTGCATACACTATCATAATTTATTTTTCAATTTGGAAAAATCTCAGGAAATGCCCACTACATCATAAGATTCTTTCACCATTTTGCATACAATGTTTAAATTAATGCACAATGCAACGTAATCACTTACATCACATAACAAATTTGCAAATGTATTAATTTAAATAGAGTTTTCACACACACAATGTGTTAATATTACAAAAATTTATAACAAAGGCATTAAACAATAGTTTTTACAAAAGTTTATAAAGTCAGTGGTTAATGCTCTCGAGCCTTATTTCATACAAAAAACCTATGCACGGATCTTTGGAACCCACAATAGTCGACAATACAAAAACTAAAACCAATAGAGAGTCAAATGCCATTTTTTCATTCACAAAATTCATATTATGCCTATGATCCTTGGCAGTTGGCCATCCAGCTACCCTAATTGTCCAAAATTTCTAATAGAACCCTTCATATTCCAATGGTTTACATAACTCACCATGTAAAAGAAAATGCATTTCAAATTTTCATTGATTTCTTAAAAAAATGCACGTCGAAAATTCATATAGGGGCCATCTTTAGAAAGTAAGACTTGATGTTTGTATATTTGTTCCTTTATGACAAAATCCATATCTCAAAATTTTAAATTTCACCTCCCTTTGCCCACATAGAATCAACCAATTCAACAACTTCTACATTTTTTATTGCAATTAACCGAAATTGTCTCGTTTCACTAAAATACATGTCTAGGGTTCCTTTCTTAGCCAAATTGAGTGATTCAAATTAGAAGTGTGTGTTTTGTCATTCCCTACCTTTCTAGTTTCCAATATAAGACTTAAAACTTATTGTGCAAACATGCTCAAATTCTACACTCTTTTTATAAAATGTCCCAAAATTCTAATTCATGGAAGTAGTATCAAATGATGTCTCTATGATGAGTGGTGCAAAAAGAATTCCATATATCAAATTCTTGGTGAATTTAAAGCCAAATGTTACCACATGCAGAATAAATTTTCAATTTGACAAAATCTCAAGAAATTTTTAGTGCATCATAAGATTCTTTCACCATCATTCATGTCCTTTAGATTCCATTGATATGACCAAAAATCCCCCTTTCTATTGGTATGTGTACAATGGTACATAGAGAAAATATTTGATCCAACACCTAGAACATGAAGAACATCTCCAAACTTAGTTGTAGCGATGATGAAATCACTACATCCTATAACCTGTATGGTTGAATTGTCACCATAACCACTTTCTTTCCATTGTGTTGTTATTTATAATTAGAGAGAAGGTGTTCATGTTTGATCATGTGTCAGGTAACTCTAGAATAAAAAATCTACTCTTTCTAAGAAAAAGAGGAATAGAGTGCAGAGTGTACTAACAAATGTGGACTATGAAAATATCCAACGTTCTTGTCAAAAATGTCTTTGGTTCCAACTATAGATCTTGTAGGCTCTTTGATTTTTTGAAGAAGAGAAAAGACGAACTTGAAGGGATGGATCTCCTTATGACAATAGCCACATATGACACTTTCCTTCTTGAAAGATTTCAAGGATTACCATTTACTCTATTGAGACTCAAACTTAAGAGGGGTTTAGATAGCCTTTGGATGGGCTTGATCTTGGGGGGTTAATTCACCCATATTCCTCAAAGTAACTTGATGTTGGATGAGATTATAGAAAACCTCCTCAAGAGGAATTAAATGATCCTTGACAAATAAAGGAATATTGTAGTCTATAAGAGAAAAATATTTGAATGTTGGAAAAAGATAATTCATAAAAATACTTACAAGTTTTCGATATGTTTTTAATTTTCCTCTTTCTTGAATAATGTCAGCCTTCAAGTTTTAAAACCTTGCAATATACTCCTAAACTATGTCAAAATCATCCATCTTGAGATTGGAGAGTTTAATTTCAAGTTAGTTGACCTGAGTATTTTTCATCACTCGAAAGAAAGTTTCAGATTCTGTTCACAACTTTCTTATGCTTGGTATGATGAATGAGATCATGATCGACATAAAGAGTGATCAACCCAATATATTTGACCTTATTCAAACATACAAGGTCATAATTGTAATCATCTTTAGTCGAAAGCATCCTTTCCAGGTACATCCTTAGATCTTTGCTTTGAAGTAGGGAAGTCATTTGATTTACCCAAGAGTGATAGTTGGCCCCATTCAAATGGGAAAATAACCACTTTGAAATGATAGGCTCAACATCAGTAGGAAGAAGGCTCCTTATGGAATGAAGACTTCAAATATTCACCTTTATAGATCCAAATGGTAGAAAAACCCAGGTAACTCTAGGAATGAAGGCGATGGCTTTAAAGAAGGTTGAAAAGTGGCAAAGAACATTCTAGAAGGAAGGAAAAACCCTAGATTAGGGATAATATCTCTAGAATCACTATAAGAGATTATCCAAGAAAACCCTAGTTCCACATTATCATAAAGATTCCACTAGCCAATATTTTTCGATTTGGGCAAAAGAATTGAGAGAGTAAGGTTCACACCCATTCTAGTACTATGTTGATACTTAAAAGAGACAATAAAAGAATCAATAGAACCATATATCACTCAAATTATGAAATATCCTCCTCACAAGTGCAATAGAGAGAGATAGGGATAGTGCGCTACAGAGAGAGTGCAAAAGCTAAACACAAGTGAAGAAAATATAAACACACAAGTGCACCTAATAGAAAAATGCCAAAATTAATTCCCTTTAGAGTTATAACACCTTGTTGTTCGGAGGATCAACATGATCACAATATTAGATGTAAATTAGAGCTTGAGTTGTGTATTTATACACAAATCTCAAGTGAGGTGTCCCTTCAAGAGGGGGCTATGGGAACACACCCCAAGAGGGTTATTAATCTTACATATAAACCTAGTATATACTAAATGAAATAAAATATGGCCTTAGCCATAATTACAAGTACATAGTGATACATGTGAATGAGTCATGGCCACATGTATAAATTACACCAATAATTCCAACATCTAAGTCCCTTCATCTTTGGGGCCTCATTTTCTTCAGTTTTATGCCATTTATGTTGGCATAATTATACCAATAATGTTAGAGGATGTATATTGATGATTTATTTGAGATATTGAAGTACTTTGGCATGGTCTCTTTTTGCTTGATCCATCAGGATCTATTTATATATGATGGATTGTGACATGGCCTTCTCAGTTTATTGCACCGTGAGTCACTCAAATGTTGTACTTGACTTGATTCATTCATGAGCTTAGGGATGCCCAAATCATGAAATAAATAATGATTATCTTACCTTTTGTTGTGGTTGCAAGTGGCCTCCTTGTCTTCTATGTGATGATAACTTCCTTCATAGGCTCTCAAATTTCCATTTTGATGAAGAAACAACATAATATGTTTCATCCATGTGATTCTCTAGTGACCTCATACATTAGAATTTAGGGGGAATTATGTTATTGTGGGAATTTCTCTTGCATGTACCATGTATCCCTAGCCCCTAAGTGCATTATAATGTGGTCTATGTTATGGAGTGTATTAATTTTTCCTAGAACTTTGGAAAACTTGAGTGTTTTCCTTGATTTTATTGTTAGGAACATCATTTCCCTCAAAGGTTATGCACAAGGGTTCATGGTCAAATATTTTCCTCCTATAGATTCATGTAGGGTGCATGAATGTACATAACCCACAAAGACCACCCTTGAATTTTTTAAACTACTTTCTTTAGTCACTATTAATTCTCCCAAAGCAAGATATCTCATGATCGTTCTATACCCTTTCTTGATCTAAAAATCCCTAGTAAAGTCTAAGAACCCTATAAAAAGGCTTCCTTCTCATGAGGTTGAAATTTTTTGATCTAGTTTTGGTATTTAGTTCAACTTTTTGGATTGGTCTTAGAGCTTTGGAGATATCTTGGATTTTTTTTCTTATCACATGAAGGAAGGCCCAATTTTCTCCTTTGTATCCACTTGCCCAATTTGTTTATGAAGGTTTGAAGACAACCATTAGAGGATTGTTGAGGATATTGTTAAATAACATTGGACATGAGACAACCTAGAAGAGGAACACAACCAAGGATAAAGGATTCATATCCATCTCATTGCCTAAAGGTATGGATGCATGATGTAATCTTTTCTACTTAAATAGAATATCCTTTCTCCACATCCTGTATTTGTTTGCATTTGTTTGATGTTGTTACTTGAATGCTTTGCTTTCCTTCATTAAACTAATCAAGTATATCTAAATTGGGTTTCACTTTGTTTTGCAAATAAGATCTAGGGATTCATTACTTGTAGAATAGGAAAGTGTGTTTCCTTGTGCGCATGATTCATGGGGCTAGGATCCTCTTCTTACTCGTCCATTCAACATTTGAAGATTTGTCAAGGAGCACAAGTTACAAGTGCCTCTCTTCCCTTCTTTACTCAAACCCTAGTTGCTTCTTGCTTAGGTAACTTAGTGAAGTAAAACTTATTTTCTCTATTCTGATCAACTCGTGTGGATCAAGTAGTACATTTGTACAAAAAATCCCATAATAGTATGTTAATTCAATGTGGCTCAAATGATGCTCAATTTTGTGCTACGTTGTCTTGTGACTTATGATTGTTGTAACCCCTCAACAATTAACTAGAATGAGTTGTTTTATTATAGTTTCTAGCTTGGCTCTTTCACTTCTCCTTGTCCTTTCCCGAGTATTTCAAAGGCTTGAGAGATTCTATTTAAAAAAAATTAGTTGAAAGATTTGTATGTTTGCCTACTTCAACCTCTTCTTCTTCCTCATAATATGAGCATGCAAATGAAGTCGGGCTTAGTCTTGGTAGAGATAATGATCTTCAAGTCAACTGACTACCTTGGGATGGTAGACAATAACATGGTGCCTAATAAAGGGGTTCAATAAAGGGCTTCTCCACTAAGCATGTGTCCCTTCCTTTGACAAAGGTTCAACTCCCTTAACCATACCTTGTCCTCTTAACAAGTAGTATAGCGACTATAATTGTGAATCCAATCTTACTCGACAAGGATCAAGGATTAGGTGATCATTAACTAATCCTATATTTTCTCAAAAAAAAAATGCTACAAGAAATATCCCTAAAACACCACATTATCATACTCTTTGAATCACTTACTTTGAATTCTCATAAATATTTTTTCTATAAAACAACTAATTACTTTAGGCACCTTCGAATCTCTTAATAATTCACTAATTCAAACATGAAAAATTTAATAAAAAACACTAATTTACATTCATACCTCCATTACAAATATATCTTCAATAATACAATCCTAATACCACTTAACCATGACATTATTAACTAAATCTAGTAAATCCATGCCTTTGTAGTAATACAAGGATTCTTTCTTTATTTTTTAAAACAATCTTATTAAAAAATTCATTCACGGGAAGTTGAACCTTTTTGTTATTCCATATCAATCTATATACATATTTATAATGTGCATCTCAGAGAATATTTAAATTTGTTTTGATTTTATATGAATAATATTTTATTAAAAAAATATGCAAGTAAAATGTTTATGAGATGAATAAAGAGAAACTAAATAAAATCCATAAAATTGAAGCAAGTTGAATAAACACGAGCCATGTAATATATTATAGTTAGCAATAAGGAAATAGGGTAGATAACTTTGGAGTGAATGACAAATTTACACTTTCATTAATTTATTGACAGTAATATTAAAAATGTTAACAACAAAATGGAATTCCGTGCAAAACGCTTCTTTTCGTTAAAACATATTTTTAAGGCATATATTGATATTCGGAACAAAAATTGTACACCGAAGTCGATATGTCCGAGTGGTTAAGGAGACCACCGACGGTTCATTAACAAATTTCAGAGAGTTCGTCATACAAACTCGTTGCCATAGAGATCACTGCATTCAGGGAATGAGAGATCACTACTGTGGGTAGATGCCAATGAGAGATAGAGAAACCATATTGCTGACAAGATATCCGACTGAGCATTTCAAAATTTTAACTAGACATAATAGAAAAAATAATGGGGTGAGAGAGGCTCAAACTCTCGACCTCAGGATTTCTCAGATAAGCTATGAGACCCACGAGCTAACCAACTGCTCCACCATCACCCCTGTTGTATTATGACGGCACTCAGCCTAGAGTTATAGAAAGTTGAGTATTTTGACATATATAAGAGTTCAGATGTGACTGATTTTGTCATTGCCAAACTGAAAAAATGGAATTTCTATGTTGAAAAAAAAAATTAACTTTACACCTGCACAATTGCGACAATGGTGTGCAATTAATGTTTTCATGTAATGTTGCAACGAATTTGACCAAAGATGATGATTTTCTTGGTTTCTTTGCAGAGGAGGAATTACTTAGAATATGAGAAAACAACACACACATGTGAGATTATGCTCACAATTTCTTATTCATGAATGAAAACTGATTACATCATTATATAGGAAACGACTCTACTTAGTCGATTACAACAAACCACAGAAAATTAGAATTTACATTAAGTGAAGTAGAGTTCAACTACACAACTGACTCTTGCTCCATTATTTCCAAGTCTCCCCCTTAATGGAGAATGGATTGACTTCTACACCTAACATCTCCCTAAAAATCTCAAACTTAATCTTTCCAAGAGGCTTAATGAAAATATCAGCAGCATTTTCACAAGTATTATAATACATAAGAGCTATTTCATTTGACTGCAATTTTTCTCTGACAAAATGAAACTGAGCATCAACATGCTTTGTCCTTGCATGATAAATCGGATTATTCGCAAGCTTGATTGAACTTTGATTATCACATTTGATCATTGTAGGTTCCTTTTGTTCTTTTCCAATATCTTGAAGAAGTCTTCTCAACCAAACAACTTCACAAGTTGTTGCACACAAGGCTTTATATTCTGCTTCAGTAAAAGACAAGAATACAGTAGGTGATCTTCGATCATCTGGATTGCCAGCCCAATCAGAATCTGAGTAACCTGTCAACTCAACATCAGATGCATTAGTATATTTAATACCATAATCAAGTGTTCCTTTTAGATACCTAAGTACTGCCTTTACTGCATTCCAATGGATTTCTAGAGGTTTCACCATAAACTGACTTAACACACTCACATAGTATGCAATATCAGGTCTGGTTGTGGTGAGATAATTCAAACTACCCACCATTTGTCTATACATAGTGCCATTCACCTCCTTCGAACCATCATCACAAGAAAGTTTCACATTCTGCTTCATGGGAACAATAGAAGATTTACATTGATCCATTTTAAATCTCTTAAGTACTTCTCTGACATACTTACTCTAACAAACAAAAGTTTGGTCTGCATTTCTCCAAACTTCAAGACCTACGCAGTAGTGTAACTCACCAAGATCTTTCATTTCAAAAACTTGTGATAACTTCTCCTTTATTTCATCAATTAATTTATCTGCATTTTCTGTAATTATTAAATCATCAACATATAAGGAAATCAATACTATATACCCTTATTCATCAAATTTGGTATACATATTTGGATTACTCTTGCTCCTCATAAAACCTCGTTGAAGAAAGAAAGAGTCTATCTTCTCATACCATGACCTAGGTGCATGTTTTAGTCCATACAATGTTTTCTTTAACTTACACACTAAGTGTCCTTGCCCTTGTTCCACAAACCTTTCAGGTTGAGTAAGGTAAACCTCCTCCTTTAACTCACCATTCAAAAATACAGATTTAACATTTAATTGGTGTAGCTTCCAATGATACTTTGTAGCTAAAACAATTAACAATCTGATAGTATTCAATTTAGCTACTAGTGCAAATGTTTCAACATAATCAATACCTTCTATTTGTGAATACCCCTTTGCAACCAATCTAGACTTATATTTGTCTATACTGCCATCTAATTTAAACTTGGGTCTGTATATCCATTTGCATCCAATGAACTTCTTATGTTTAGGCAATTCAGTCAATTCCCAAGTATCGTTTTTCATTATAGATTCATATTCTTCCTCCATTGCATTTTTCCATTCATCATGTTCATTAGCTTCATAAAAAATCATGGGTTCTATGACATTTGAAATGCTACTCATTAAGGCATAGTCTCTATACCTCTCATGGAGTCGAACCTGTCGTGAAGATCTTCTCAACTAATTATCTTCATCCCCACTTTGTGAAGATCTGCCTTCGCCTCTAGGTGAACTGTGACTTCTTGAAGTGTCCATATCACTGAGTCTTTGTTGTTGTTGTTGTCACTACGGTTGTGGCTGCTGTTGTGGTGGTTGTTGTTGCTCTTCTTTAACTCCTTCATCAAGAAGTCTATGCCATTCCTCATGATTGTTGTTGTCATGATTTCTTGCTTCCTGCTCATGGAAAAGTACATCTCTACTTGCAAATACTTTGT
>JZKD02S1675755.1:46829-57754 GCA_000966675.3 Picea glauca
GTCATGCTGATTGGTGCCACAGTCAGTAACGTGCCCATGAATGACTACCCATTGCCACTGCGACATGTTGATGCTGCTGCCCTGGAATTGCATCTGTAACTCATCACTCCCTCTTACTAGGGACGTCCTTCTGACAATCTTGCAATCAGCTTTTGAAGCCACACTGCTTCGTTGCTAGCTGAACATGCTGCTATGTACTCTGCCAAAGTCGTATTGAGTGCTACACTAGTCTTCTTCCTGCTGATCCATGGGATCATAACTGATCTCATACTGAAGCAACATCTAGATGTACTCTTCCGGTCTGCAACACTATCGGCCCAATTTGAAGCAGTAAAGCCTTGCAAGCTTATCTCACGATAGGAAGCATATCTGAGTCCATAATCAATTGTACCCTTCAGGTACCTCATCACATGTTTTGCTACAATCAAGTGAACACTTCTCAGCTCAACCATATACTGACTCAATGTGTTCATCGTAAAACACATGTCTTGCCTTCTGTTTGTTAGGTACATCAACGAACCAATCATCTGTCTATACATGGTGGAATCCACTGTCTTTGAAGATGTTTCACTCAATAACTTCAGATTTGTCACCATCGGTGTAGGTATGGCCTTACAATCCATCATTTTGAATCTCTTTAGAATCTCAACAACATATTTTCCTTGGTTAAGGAAAATCTCACTCGGTCTCTTCCATACCTCTAGACCTAAGAAGTAATGCATCATACCCAGGTCTTTCATCTTGAATTTTGTAGCTAGCTTCCTCTTACTTTCAGTGATGAGCTTCTCGTCTCCTGTTAGAAATAGGTCATCCACATATAACAGTAGTATCACTGGTCCACCATCCACAACCTTGAAGTACAGGTTGGAATCTGCTTTACTCTTTGTAAATCCCAAGCTCAACATGAAGCTGTCAATTCTACCATACCATGCTCTAGTGCTTGCTTTAATCCATACAAGGCTTTCTTCAATCTGCACACGTGTTTGACTGTCATGTGTCTCTAAACCTTGTGGCTGCTCCACATACACTTCCTCTTCTATTACACCATTTAGAAAAGTTGTCTTCACATCCATGTGGTGTACCTTCCATTTCATCACTGCAGCTATCGCAAGTATAGCTCTAATCGAAGTGTATCTCACCACATGAGCAAATGTCTGCTCGTAATCTATTCCTTCTTTCTGGGAGATACCACGTGCCACGAACCTTGCCTTGTACTTCTCGATACTTCCATTTACCGAATGCTTTGTCTTGTAAATCCACTTGAAACTTACCACTGTCTTCTCTTTTGGTCTCAGAACCACATCCCAAACATCATTCTTTACTATGGACTGGTATTCTTCAACCATGGCATCCTTCCATTCTTTCTTCTTTGTAGCCTCTTCATAACTGGTAGGCTTAGCATCAATAATGTCACTTAGCAATGCGACGTAACTAGAGTATGGTCGTGGTCTCTTGCTTTCTCTGAAGGATCCATCTGGGGCACCATACTTCTTTGCATCCTGAATGATTTCCCGAGCCTAAGTTGGTCTTCTCTTCTTAGTATTCATCTCTCGGGATGAATCTGGAGGTATTTGTGGTTCTTCCATATCATGATCTTCTAGTACAACATCATCACTTGTATATGTATCCACAACTCTGGGAGCTTCAGGTTCTTCATCATGAACCTCATCTGAATGATTTCGTCTCGATATACTAAAAGCTGTATCTTCATCGAAGGTGACATCTCTGCTAGTCTCAATCTGTTGATGACCAGGGATGCAAACTCTGTATGCCTTCGATGTCTCACTGTATCCAACAAATATACCCTTCTTGCCTGAAAAGTCCAACTTTGATCTCTTGTCCTTGGGGACATGCACATATACTGGGCAGCCAAATATCCTCAAGTGGTTGACTTCTGGCTTTTCAACTGTAAACATTTATTTTGGTGTCTTGTTCTGAAGTACACGGTGGGGACTTCTGTTCTGCACATACACTGCGGTCCTGGCTGGTTTTGCCCAGAAATGCATCGGTAAGTCTTGATCATGAATCATGGCCTTCATTGCTTCCATGATTGTACGGTTCTTTCTTTCAACCACACCATTCTACCGAGGATTGTAGGAAGTAGAGAGCTCCCTCTTAATCCCAACTTCCTTGTAGAATGCTTTGAATTCATTTGATGTGAATTCTCCTCCATTATCTGACCTTAATATCTTTATCTTCTTTTGAGAAAGGTTTTCAACAAGTGCCTCGAATTCTTTGAACTTGTTGAATACTTCACTTTTAGCCTTCAAAAAGTAAATCCAAGATTTACGTGAGAAATCATCAATAAATGAAACATAGTATACATAATTGCTAAGTGAAGTGGCTGACATCGGTCCACACACGTCTGAATGTATAATGTCCAAGGCTCCTTTGGCTTTGCTATCACTGCTCGGAAATGGTTTCTTCATGTTCTTTCCTTGTGCACATCTCTTGCATTTGCCTTCTTGATTCACTTGAATTTCTGGCAAACCTGTCACCATCTTGCTCACGATCGGTAAGGCTTTGTAATGTATGTGAGTAAATCTTCTATGCGATAGTTCACTTGGAACAATTGTAATGTGTATCAATGAATGTCCCTTTAACTTGTATAAACCTCCATCTTGGACACCAATAACTACAACATCATCAATAAATTTTTCTTCTTGGCCACATGAGGACTTCACCATCAATGAAAGCAACTTTGAATCCTTTTTCATCCAAAGCTGAGATAGAAAGGAGATTCTTCTTCAAACCAGGTACATACAAGACATCCTTCATCTTCATAGGCTTTCCAGAATCCAACTTGTAAGATGCTTCTCCTACTCCTTTAATGGGATACTGATAGTGATCATCGAGCTTCACCTTGTGAGGTGAATCTTTCTGAACTAATTATGAGAGATAATCCTTGTAACCTGCCATGTGCTTAGAAGCACCACTATCAATAAGCCATGTGTCACTTCCATGAGTGACTATACCTGTAAGAGCTGATATCAATACATATTTTTTTCTTGAGTCATTTTCTTTGGCTCTTTCTTGATCAGGTTCATCATCTTCTGCGACATGAGCATGATGTCTTTTATACTTTCCTGTTCTAACCTGACCTTTAGATTAGGGACAATTTATTGCAATGTGTCCCATCTTCTGATAGATGTAGCATTTGTAATTTGATAAATCCTTCTTAAACTTGTGTGTCTTTTGTAATCCATGAGGCTTCTTGTGTGAGTGAACTTCTTTCATGCTCTTTCCTTTTCTTGTATGAACTACTAGAGCTTGATTTTCCTCATCGTCTAGTTTCTCTTCTCTTGCTGCCAATCTAGCTTCTTCTTGAGTACAATCCTCCCATAGTCTGCTAAACCTTGTTAGCCTTCTTCTCGAACATATACCCTGAATTAATGATTCCCAAGATTTGGGAAGACCATTCAAATTAGTCATTACTAATTCAACTTCGTCGATTGTGTCTCCAATGGCTTCAAGCTATTCATTGATTTGAGACACCCTTGTGAAGTATGATTGGATAGTTTTTGAACTTTGCATCTTCACATTCTTTAGTTGTGTCCTCAAGGTCATCTTCCGATTGATATTCTTGCTTTCATACAATCGGGATAAGGCATCAAACATTTGCTTGGGTGTTGTCAATGATGAGACATGGGGGATCAGATGATCCTTGATAGAATCAACAAAGATTCTCTGTGCCTTAACTAGGTTCTTTTTGTACTTTGCTTTGGCCTCATCTTCATCTGGTTCTGAAACTTCTTCTTTTACGAAATCTTCTAGATCATTCTCTTACGAAATCTTCGTTTGGTTTTGGAACTTCTTCTTTTACGAAATCTTCTAGATCATTCTTTTCTGGAATGAGCATCACTCTGTACTTCCATGCTCAGAAGTTATCAACATCTTCAAGCTTCTCATTAAGCTTGGTACTGGGTGCCATTTTTTCCTTGAGTGATAATATAATAAGATTTTTTCTTTTCAAAGAAAGGTTTTGAACTTACCAGAGAGTGTACTACGCCAAGGTGAACAATTCCAACTTCAATCTGCAACTACCAAGACGTCTTGAGCTAGGGTTTATGAGGAAACCCTAAATTTTCAAAATGTGAATTTTGGAATTATGCTCTGAGGGAAAGGTGCACCCTCCTTAGGTGAGCTCCTTGGTGGTTTTACTTTGACCAACGTCCTCCAGAAAGTGGGAGAAATCACCTTCTACGGTTTTGTGCAGCTGTCGACAGTTACAGCAGTTGCAACAGCAGTTGTAGATTTCAAAACTTTGTCAAACTCAGAATCTAAACCCAAGGAAAGATGTGCTAGGGTTAGGAGAGTCTTCCTATGGTCTCGACTTCCCCAACGAGTTCTTCTAAACTGTGCAAATGGCTTCTTTTAGGCCAACTCTGATCCCATGTTAAATTTTTTCTTAAGAAGTTAAGTGTGTTCTGTATTCTTTAACTTTAGACTCTATTAAAACAATAACTGCATGCATAAGGATCACTGAAAGAAAGACATCCACAATATACACAAGATTTATCCTGGGAAACCCTCATGGGGGAGAAAACCCATTAAAGCTTGTTCATTATAGATTCTTCAACAAGTATAATGTCTCTCTCAAGAGAGATCTCACCAAACAAAAGATAAACCAGAAACCCTAACCAAAATAGGGTAGCGCATCACTAGACTAAGATAGTCCTCCAACAAATAACCAAAACTTTTCACCAGAACACCCTTCCTTTGTAGTTGCGTCCAGACTTGTGCACTTTTACTTGTGTGAGAGAGCTTGTGTTGTGTGTTTTTCAAGTGAGGTGCCTAGCCTCTTATAAATACAAGTTGGGCCACCTAGAATTAGGTCAGGGCCGACCTGCACACTTTACCCCTTTTAATATACAATTGACTTTTGTCAAGGCACAATAGGGATGAATTTTACAAAGGCACAATAGGGCCGACTTAACAAATATAATATAATATTGCTCTTTAGGGTTTTGTCTTGGTCAATACAATATTTGATAATAAGAATATCTTTCGAAGCGACTCGAACTTCATCAATATATATAAATATATATATTTAAAAAAATTATATACATGAAAAAAATTTGAAAATTACACATACAAAAATGAAATTTAGACAAAGATTCATATTTTGTTAGAAGCTAGAAGATTTACATGATACAAAACTTTAAACATGTAACATAAATGTTAAATCATGATTCATTATACATTGTAACATCAACGCTGAGTAAATGACAAACACCGAACACACGATAAATTAGAACCATAAGTTGCAACATTCTCAATCTCAATAATTCATCAAAATAAAAATGCACATAGATACTGAATCCGAGTCACTGATACTATAGGTGGGAATACCACTGGAAAATACAAAATAGCCATAGGGTAGACAATAGAACTATAGATGGAAGAATCTCATATCTCATGAGTCGCGACTGTTAGTAGTCCTCCATGTCATAATCATCAAGATTAGCATCACTACCAGTGCTCTCTCCTACTCCTCTATATCCAATGCAATCTGTGCATCTGCTGGTGTGGAGGATGACCCCTCGAGAGGATGACCATCATCAAAAGTGACCGGCTCTAGCATTGGTTCATTAAGATCCAAGTTGACTAATGCTAATTCAACACTGTTGTCCAAACCCATATCATTAGGAAACACATCCCACATCTTTGTCTTTCCCGTCAACCATTCTTCTCTCTGCATGTAAATAAGATGGAGGTTGGTGTACACATACACCACTAAGTCCCCTGACACGATGACAAAGAGAAGAGTTCAACAAAAGAGTTTATACTTGAGTGAAGGGTACATTTTTACTAGGGTCATGAAAAAAGAGTTCAACAATCAATGCCATCAACATCAAGGTACATAAAAGGCTTGGTGCTCTTGATTAAATGCCAGTTCCATACCGTCATGATAGAATCCAATGGAAACATTGCAATCCTGCCAATCTGGAAATCCTTAAAACCGTTAAGTTTGCTGAATTTTGAATGGGACCTAAAATTCTACTTTCTTCATATGAAGTCCAATGAGGTTGGAACCACTCTCAAACATCCTGAAACAATTAATGGTAATGTTAAAAATTTAAGTAAAAGGATGAAAATGAAAGATAAAGAGAATGTCACTTTTATGAAAATGAAAGATAAAGGAGAATGTCACTTTTACATGAAAATGAAAGATAAAGGAGAATGTCACTTTTACTTTAAGAATTTAATTTTACCATTAATTACTAGGGTGGGTGAAATGGAGGGGGTGGGGACCTTTTTAAATAGCATTAGTAGGGCAAAATAACCATCAGTTGCACACCAAAACTCCTCACAACTCCAACTTGCATGAGAAAACGTGAGCTTGAGACCTTTCCTATGCATGACACATTTCCTGAAATTGGGACACAGATTTGGGACGTGTCCTGTGCAACGTGAGCCTGAGACCTTTCCTATGCATGACACATGTCCTGAAATTGGGACACGGATTTGGGACGTGTCCTGTGCAACGTGAGCCCGAGACCTTTCCTATGCATGACACATGTCCTGAAATTGGGACACGGATTTGGGACATGTCTTGTGCACAGGACACGTCCCAAATCCGTGTCCAACACGTATCCTGATGAATTTGTGTCCCCACATAGGATACACAACACAAAGGGCTAAATGGATGTGTCATGTTTCATAGTATTTATATATAGATGTAATTATTAGCATAACCGACAATTTATTTAACATCTCTTACTAAAATTGCAATGGGTAATTAGCGACTTAGTTAATACATTGACGATGATAGGCAATGGCGGCTTAGCTAACCTATTAGTCTTTCACAGACGACAAAACTCTCATTTTTTTGGCAACCAATAATTTGTAGCTTATTCATACAGATGACATCCACTGTTAGAATTTGTAGCTTGTGCTGGTACCTTCACACTAGGGATGTCTACTAGTGTGAAAAAGGAGGGGCAACTTTATGTCTAGATAACTTAACATTGGTGGGTATCACTTAAGTCAACATGAGATTAAGTCACAACCATTGGATGTGACTTAAGTTGTCTCAATGCTTGATTAAGTCCCCACCATCAGATCTAGATCTTGAGAAGAAGATCTAAGGTCAGGATTGAATGAGAGAGAGGCTAGGGTTATAATATGCCAAGAGTGCCTCATTTCACATCATCTCAAGAGAGAAGTCAGCGAGCTGAGGGAGTGTGGCTCTTCAAGGGAGATCGAGTGATTGGTTAAGGAGAACTAGTGAAGAGGGCCGAGTAGGGTCAAGTAGAGAGGTTGAGTAAGGGCAAGGAGAAGTTGAGCTACGACAAGCAAGAGGAGATAGGGGCTAAGTAAGAGCGCAAGAGGTCTCCTAGGGAAACAATTATCAGAACCCGCAACAAATAAAAGGGAGGTTGTACGAGCCGTATGGATTGAGGTCGAGAGAGGGCCGTACCAGCATAAGGCTGAAAGAGAGGGCCATACCAGTACGGTTGAGAGGAAAAGAAGTAAACATATACTGATATCAATGACAGTGTGATCACCTGCAACAAAGATAAGGAGAACCCGAGCCGTACCAAGAGTTTCGTACAACCGTATGACCGCCCAACAAAGAAAATCAGAACCGTAGGGAGCTGTACACCCTGTACGACTTTCTATTTTGTCAAGAATAGTTAGGTTTTCTGTATGTATCTTAGACTGAAGTATTTAAATAAGGTTTTGCCCAGAGGAGTGGGATTTCCAAACATCTGTTTTGATAATATTTTGTGTGGCTGTTCATGTTATTATTCTGCTAATGGGTATTGGATAAAATGTGTGTTTTTTAGTAAAGTCATTTGGATCTGAAATTTACAATGTCTGCATATGAGTTTATGCTATTTTGTTTTACATGGTATCAGAGCTGAGCTCCTAACAACTCCAAAAGATTTTGTGAAGTATTGTGCTCCAGGGACAAGGAAATGAAAGTCGACCCAGTTGCCAAAGAAACCCTAGTGAAGCCAAGTCAGGTTTCCTTTATCAAAATGGTCAAGACTTGAACTTGAGAAAGGGTGTTGTAGGGTGTACGACCTCTCCAAGATGAAGAAAAGGGATTTCTGAGGAGGGCCAACTTGTTTAGTTTGAGAGGGAGCAAGTTGTAGTTGGCCCAGGTTTGCTCAATAAGTGCTGAACTGAGAAGGGTCTCTAAAAGAGGCTAAAGTTAAGTAGCAAGATGGCTACAAATCTCAGATATGAGGATAGACTGGATGGTGCTTCAAACTATGTACAATGGAAGTACTGGATGAAGAATGCTCTTCAAGAAAGTAAGGTATGGGGTATTGTTAAGAAGGCTGCCACAATCCCCATTGATCCTAAGGACAAAGAATTGCATTATGTTCTAGAGATTAGAGCTCAGAGGATTCTACTAGATGGGGTGAAAGATCACCTCGTACCCAATATTGGTGAGAAGCAAACAACTCACAAAATGTGGTCACATCTAAAGGGATTGTTTGAGGCTAAGCATGAAAGTAGAATCATGGCTCTCAAGGAGAGACTTCAACACACAAAGATGACAAAAGAAGGTGTTAAACCTATCTCACCAAAGTGAAATAGTTACTAGATGAACTCCTTGCAGTAGGAGTAAAGCTATCCCCAGTTGAAATAGTTAGATCAACCTTGATAGGCTTCCCAAAGGAGTGGGACCCTTTTATTGTAGGAGTAGTGGCCAGAGAAAATATGCCAGATTGGGACAGGTTGTGGAACGACTGCTGCCAAGAAGAAATCAGAAGAGGCAGGCATGCAGATGAGGATGAAGAGGAGGAGAATCTCGCTCTCACCTCCAAGAGGGGAGCTAGAGGCAGAAGAGGAACAACATTTAGAGGAGAAGCCACAAGTGGAAGGCCAAAGAAGAATCTTTCACTTGTTCAATGCCATGTGTGTGGAGAGTTTGGGTATTATGCCAGCGAGTGCTCTCAAGCCAAGAAGGGCTATGGGGCAAAAGGCAAAAGGAAGGAAGTAACAACTTCAACTGAAGTCGAGGACAAGGATGAGGAAGAAGAGCAACAGTTGGCTGCCACAACTTGCGAGTTCTCGAGAATGTTTTGAGACGAGTATACCTTGTTCCTAGACACAGCGGATAGACCCAGGGAAGGGTGGTACCTAGATAGTGGTGCCACATGCCATATGACAGGAGAAAGACATGCCCTTAAAGAGTCTACAGCACGAGACATAGGCTTTGTGAGATGTAGTGTGCATCCTAGTTTGGTGGCAGCTCGAGGAGTTGGGACAATATCCTTATAGATAGGGCAGGGAGGACTCTTAAGGTACAAAGGGTGCTTTATGTGCCAAGTATGAGAGTGAGTGTACTCTCAATCTTAGCATTGGAGGATCAATGCTATGGTGTCGATTTTATTGGCCGAGGAGTCTACATTCACTCCCTGAGAGGTCAAGAGCGAGGACCTCCAGTTATGATAGGCATCAATGAGGATAGCCTATACAGGTTATGGGGACAACCCATCTACAACTTCAGGGGTGGTAGTGATGTGACAATTGGATCACATTTGAGAGAGCAGGAGGCTCTCTTGAGTAGGTCCACGTGGTGGGAATGGACCCAGTTGGAGGAACCGGGATACCCAGACAGACTCAACCCAAATAACCTCAGCAATACCTATAGAGCAAAGTAGGTGGAATATCCAGATCTAGAGAGGATGCCTCTCTCTGATTCAAAGGGAGAGACTCATAATGATGTGGATCATGGAGGAGGCAACTCCAGTGGCAGTACCTCCCTCACTAAGAGGGACTATTAGAATTTGTAGCTTGGGCAGGTACCTTCACACTAGGGGTGTCTACTAGTGTGAAAAGGGAGGGGCCACTTTATGTCTACACAACTTAACATTGGTGGGGATCTCTTAAGTCAACATGAGATTAAGTCACAACCATTGGATGTGACTTAAGTTGTCTCAATGCTTGATTAAGTCCCCACCGTCAGATCTAGATTTTGAGAAGAAGATCCAAGGGTCAGGATTGAATGAGAGAGAGGCTAGGGTTATAATATGCCAAGAGTGCCTCATTTCACATCATCCCAAGAGAAGTCAACTGACTGAGGGAGTGTGGCTCTTCAAGGGAGATCAAGTGACTGGTTAAGGCGAACCAGTGAAGAGGGCTGAGTAGGGTCAAGTAGAGAGGTTGAGTAAGGGCAAGGAGAAGTCGAGCTGAGGCAAGCAAGAGGAGATAGGGGCTAAGTAAGAGCCCAAGAGAAATGTTGCCAGAGTGCAGAGCGAAGTAGGAGCATTTTTAGGAAGCAAAGCGTCGGAAGCGTCATTTTCAAAAAATCCTCGGGAGCGAAGCGTCCCGGAAGTGTCTATTATATATATATATATATATATATATAAATTTTTATATATGTTGCATTATATTAAAAAAACATGTAGGAAGACAAATTAGCTGCATAATGTATGAAAACATTTATATTTGTACATTGTTACATTAAAATGGCATCCATAGTAGTAAGTAGTAGTACATCAATGATTAATCATTCCAGCATCAACCATCTAGAATCTAGCAATTACAAACTTACAAACCAACATACAAATTTTTAAGCCATATAATAGAAAGTAGACCATTAAGTTATGGAATGAAATCAATCATCTAGCAACTGTCAACAATAACATGAGTCATGACCAAATAGTTATGATTACAAAATAGGCCATCTGCATTGAATTATGAAGATCAAAAGGTCCAAAACAATAAAGTTTAAACTGTGCTAGACTCTACAGTCTAGTTGCTAAATGCTATGAATCTATCATCTATAAGCTGACATGTAAAGTAATGAAATGCTCCATGGAGCTTCCTGTCTCTAAACCATTTTGTAACTCTCCAAGTCACATTTTTTTGCAACATCTTTGAAGTACATGATTGGTTTCTTGGGTTAATTGTGCTAATCAATTTAAGGTAATTTGCACTTCCACTCTAATCTATAATGA
>JZKD02S1675755.1:57804-70569 GCA_000966675.3 Picea glauca
ACAAAATAGGCCATCTGCATTGAATTATGAAGATCGAAAGGTCCAAAACAATAAAGTTTAAACTGTGCTAGACTCTAGAGTCTAGTTGCTAAATGCTATGAATCTATCATCTATAAGCTGACATGTAAAGTAATGAAATGCTCCATGGAGCTTCCTGTCTCTAAACCATTTTGTAACTCTCCAAGTCACATTTTTTTGCAACATCTTTGAAGTACATGATTGGTTTCTTGGGTTAATTGTGCTAATCAATTTAAGGTAATTTGCACTTCCACTCTAATCTATAATGATTTAGCTTAATTGACTTTAGGGTTTCCCCCTAGGCTAAGGTAGTTTCCTAAGTCCTTAGTCGGAAGTCATAGAAAGAGCCAGTGTAAGATCCATAGAGAGCAACTCTATAACAACATTTAGTACATATTTTTAGCACAATCCACAATGTTCAATTACCAGATTTAAGTCATAGAATCAGAGCCAAGGTAAAGTTCCACAAATGCTGTTAAAGAAATAGAAGAATAGAGCAATAGGCCAACAAGATTCATTAGGAATATGACAGAGAAGAAAATCGGGCTTCCGGAGAAGCTTCCATGGAGGATTTGCTCAGAGCAGGGTTTTGAGGGTGGAGCTAGGGGGGGGAGCTTCTGGTAACACCGCCCAAGAGGTCTTCCAGGGAAAAAATGATCAGAACCCGTAGCAAATAAAAGGGAGGTCGTACAAATTGTACAGATTGATGTCGAGAGAGGGCCGTACCAACAAAAGACTGAAAAGAGAGGGTCGTACCAGTACGGTTGAGAGGAAAAGAAGTAAACATATACTGATATCAACGACGGTGTGATCACCTGCAACAAAGATAAGGAGAACAACCCGAGTCGTACCGAGAGTTTTGTACAGCCGTACAACCTCCCAACAAAGAAAATCAGAACTGTACGGAGCCGTACAACCTGTACGACTTTCTATTTTGTCAAGAATAGTTGGGTTTTCTGTATGTATCTGAGACTGAAATATTTAAATAAGGTTTTTACCAGGGGGGTGGGATTTCCAAACATCTGTTTTGATAATCTTTTGTGGCTGTTCATGTTATTATTCTACTAATGGGTATTGGATAAAATGTGCTTTTTTCAATCAAGTCATTTGGATCTGAAATTTACAATGTCTGCATATGAGTTTATGCTGTTTTGTTTTACATCCACACCATTAATGTAGGGCACATTCAACCACTAGATCAATGGTCATCTACACTATTGTGGGTGGATTCCCATGTCATTGCTATTCTATTTATAATTTATGAATTCATTTGTTTTCGGTCACGCTATTCATTGGTCCAGATGTTGGAGTTCATATAGGAGGATCTAGATGGTTGGTTTCCGACCTCATTTCCATTTGATTCTATGAAAGATAAATGCTTTGAGACCATACCATGTTGTTGGACGTTTTGATGATTTTGCTTCTGGTGAGGGACGACTCAAAGTGGAAGGCCAAAAAGCTAGGATTTGTCGAAACTCGACCTGCAGGTCAACTACTTCCAACCCCAAGATGGGTCACAAAGGGCACATTTTACGGTTGTATGGAGGCCTGAGGGCACATTCCACAACATTTCGTTTGACCACTATTCAAACCCTTCCCAAACCGAACAGGGAGAATTGAACCTTAGCCTATCCTAAGCCAAACTTGAACCTTCTTTTGAGGTTCACTGGACTTCGAAACTCAAGGTTCAAGTTCGACGAACCTTGTGACATTGTTTGCAGGAGCATGTAAGCTTCAGCCTAGTTATTTGAAGAGATGCCTAGGATCCAAGCATATGTAAATTCAATTGTTCCTCCAGGGTTAATGATAACTCCTTCCACACCCGCCACCCCAAAAAGACATTCATTTTATGCAAACCCTCCAATTAAGATATTCTCTCGCATTGGACCCTCCTTTTCCAAAATACTTAACCTCTTGGTTCAATCTTTGACAAAAAGCAAATCCTTGCCACTTGCCTACAAACATTTCTAGTTCAGACTCAATCACCCATGTGGCATAAGCTATATGCCTTTTTTTTGGGATAAATTGCTTCCTTAAAACTTTATTGATAAAAAATATATGTAAAACATTTCATAGAAAAAGGGTGACCACATAGCAGCCTCCAACCACAGTCTAGGGTTGCACGGGCTAATCAAAATTGGATAGTACAAGCCTCAAGGGCTTATACAAAACCAAAATCATATGGCCATAGGATAAAACTAAAAGCAATTAATCCATAGTAGGCTTGAGGGCCACATTCGAGATAGACATTAAAACTAAGTAGCGATGATGGATATCACGTCCAGTGGAGGGTCTAGGGTTTCGATCTTAGCTTGAGGCCTCACATAGTGACAGGTGGATCATCATTCTATGGGCAATGTCCCATCCATCCTTTGCTTTCTATTCTGAGTGCTTCTCCATGGATACTGCCAAATCCAAGCAAGGGTATTTGTCATTCTCAGGTTGTGGAGGAGGTGGCTAGATGCGAGGTTCTTAGCGCTAGTTGCAATGGGGATTTCACCGATGGCCTTGGCTGCTAGCATGATGGTGAGGTTTGCTGTTTGAATGGTGGGAATGGGTTGAGCTAGGGGGCGAATTTGTACTTAAAATGTAGACCTTGTTGTGACAGGTTGAGACATGTGGAAAAATAGAGCTTTGGCTTTGTTGCCACCTGAAAATGCATGTCTTATTCCACATTATCATGGGATTTCTTATCTCACCTACACATGAGAATATATTTGAAGTCCAATGGTAGTTACAAGTTGCGGGAAGAGATTTAGAGGCCATGCACCTTGTTCTCTTGCCCAAGCACTTTTCATCATCTAGGGAAGAGAAAGAAAACCCTAGAAGATGAATGCCCTACCTTAAGAGGTGTCCAAGGCATGATATATGGTGAGGTAGGGGTCAAATAGAGACCAAAGGAGCAAATTCCCTACCTTGGAGGAGGCTCAGAGCATGACAGGTGGCAAGGAAAGAAGCTAAAGGAGGAACACCCCTGTTAGCAAGGTGCCATGTGGCACTAGAAGCATTCGTATGGCCAAAAGAGTTCCCTTGGGGGTGTTACACATTATTCAAGGCAGGTTCCACATATTTGGAGATGTGTTTCCCCTTTGAGGATAACTTTTGTGGGTAAGGAGACATTATTTAATCTGTTTTTGCATATTTGGAGGTGTATTTCACCTTTAGGGTATTTGAGGGTAAGGACACACTATTCGAGGTCTTTTCTACTTTGCAGGAAAGCTGTTTGCATGAGGAGATGCCATGTGGCAACGTTGACATTATCAGATCCTCAAAAGAAGGGTGTTTTTTATAATGGAGATGACAAATGACATTGTGGACCTATTTTATTCACTCAAAGGGAAAAAGGGAGTGCTCCATTCAAGGAGGATTCTAGGGTTCTTTAAATGAAATAATATTTTTATGAATTAGGATTTTGATTTGACATATGTAAATAGAGGAGAAGGTTCATTTGCTAAGGGCATGGTTGGAAGATTGGGAGTTCCCCTACAAGCTTAGTTAAATATCTTTGGGAGGATTGGAAGGACAAGTTCAATGTGAGCTTTATCCATCTCTTTATTTTTTTCATGTATGATTAGTGTTTTGAAAGAATTGTCGAGGGTTTACTACTAAAATAATCTTTGAGAAGAGCAAGATTATCATAAAATAGATTAAGGTTGAGGTTGTCAAACCCTCCCTAATCCTTGATGTAGCCTTGAATTATTGGAGCATTTCCTGTTGTAATTTTCTAGTTAGATGAGACCTATTCGGTCATCTTGATCTTGTTGTGAAATCAGATTGGAAGAAATGATGTATTGTTGGCTATTCATTTAATAAGAAGGCTGTCCAACTTTGTCTACTTCATCTAGGGTTTCAAATTATGATTGTTCCTTTTTGGTTTATTGGTTGCACATTATTCTTGGTTGTAATTTCATGGTTGTGATACTTATTCTGGCATAATCTGAAAATATGTTTTGGACTAATTATGGCACATTACTAAATGGCTTGATTATGTCTTCTCTGTCATATTCAAACTCTCTTGCTCTTTGATCTTCACTCCATCACCCAATTGGATAGACAATGGTCTTGGTAATCCTCCATCCCTTTATATCTAAAGAACATCATACAAACAATCTTGTGCATAAAAATATTTGTCCTGAATTGATTGACATCTTGAATTTGTAACATGATATCATGTTTAAACATTAGGCTTTCGTAGATCTCTCTTTCTTGTTGTAAGATAAGATAAGATAAGATAAGATAAGATAAGTTTATCAATGTCCAACAAATGACCAAAAGTAGGTCAATGAGATTGCTCAATGCACAAGTGATGTTACATTGTGGGAGTGCGAAGGACACTCCTACAAAAGTGGAAAGCAAAGCAAGGCTATAAGATCAAAGCTTTAAAGCTAAGTTACTAGATTCGTCGAACCTGAGGAATGGATCTCGGATTGAGTACGGATATGGATCCGCCTGGGATCCACTCCAAATTTCAAGATAGTTTAAAAATTGTGAAAATTGGCTACAATAATGACTAGACTGACAACAAGGAAGGCGGGAGGTGTTAGTGTGGGAATGAGGCCATGCAGAAATGAGGTATTACGGAGCTGAAACGATTGCATGCAAGGGTTGAAGGGTTTTTTCTATTAGTAATTTAGCACCCTTTAATTTGTAGAAGGTAAAAAAGATTATGAAATTTGTTGCTCATTTGCTTGTGGAGCCCTTGGATTTTGAGTTCGCCTGTGACAATGACGACGATCATGAATAATCAGAACAAAATCCATGGCAGTGGTATCAATTCGATTGACAGGAGATTATTGCTTTGTAAGGGTTTGCTACAAAGGATGCATGGGCTTCAAAACTTACAATTTTGGATGTATGTTGTTGTAAATGCACCACGATTTACATTGAATATAGTTATATTTGTGCCACGATATAGTTATATTAACGATACATACCTTACAACTTGTTGATTAGCTTTATAACATAAAAGTAAAACATTCTGTTGTTTAAATGATTTGGGCTATTGATATAAGTTTATAAAGTAACTTTAACTTTATAAAATTAATATTCATTATGTATATATAAGGAGCAACGAGTTATTAATGTATGTATATGTATATATGTATAGCTTTAAGTAATTGGAATTATAATGTATATATCCTATATAGTAACTTTATAAATAATTAATGTATTAGAGTAGTTATTATTTATAAGTGTTATACATTAATTATTTTATATAGGTATTATATATAAATTATATAATTAAAAAATTCTATATTTAATTTTTTATATAAATTTTATTTTTAAAAATTATAAAAATATTTTTTTATATTATTTGTACCGTCGTTTCCCTGTCGTATCTTGATCTTGGTTTTTCAAAAGTTTGATGAATTCGGATTTGGATTCGTATCCGAATCTTGGTAACTTAGATTTAAAGGCACAAAGCCAAAGAAAAATACAATACTTTGGAAAATTATACAAGTAAAAGAGCCCCAATGCTCTAAGTGCCTATTGCTGTAGAAAGGAAAATTTGTGTTTCCTTCCTTTGAAATTGAATGTATGACCCTCCTACCATCCAAGGTTGAAGAAAATTGTCTCTGGATAGATGATTGGTTGGAAGAGTTGGATTTGGTCGGGGGGATGTCTCTCCATCTAGAAGAGTTGGCTCGCTGCAGGGAATTGGAGGAAGGATACTTGTTGGTTTGGTGTAAATTGTCTTGAGATATAAGTAAGGAACTCCACTAGGATCTTGCAATGGGGGGATGGATTGCCTCCTAGGTTTGAGGGATTTGGTAGCTGAAATGGAGTTGCTCTTTGCATGCTTCATGGTGCCCCTATCCACTGGGAGTGCTGGGAAGAAAGAAGTGATCCTTATAGTAGTAACCGACTTCTAGGGTGGCCAAACGATATAAGATCTAACCATGAGAGTCTCTCCCATATATAATGCCAAGCATCTATTTTTTAATTGTTGGAAAAAAGTAGAGAGGGAATTATGAGACTCTCAGAACATGCGATGGAACCTACCACATATCTCATAATACTGGGGGCAATAGTAAATAAAGTGCTTCATTGTCTCCGCCTCTTGCCTATGGGAGAGCTAGCATAATCTCTCCTCTAGTGGACTCTAGTGCTCAACTTCCACGAGAGCCCACTTTGAACTGGCCTAAGGGGATCTTAAGTCCATGCATCCAACGTTGAGTGTGTAAAGGGGTCGAACTATGAGGCCCTTTCTCAACTCCATGAAGTGTTTTGCATAGAAGGTCATCTTGGGCCTCAACCCTCTAGGAGGTGTGATCCAAGTGACCTGGATATATTTCCTATAGATATTCTCCCTTATAATCCTGTTCGTCTATCGCTAATTAGGAAAGAGGTGGCTAGGATCATCCAAAGAGTATTTGAACAGGGTAAGGCGGTCCATCGATATGTCAACTAAATGTAGGAAACGATATACCTTTGAGAACTAGCATTGCGATCTCCTTGGGGGGGTGCTGCACATTGAACAATGGTCTTTGAAGAGCATTTGATATGGATACTGGTCCTTGTCGGCATTGAGTCAATAAATCTCAGGAGAAGATGAAACAACCTTATTGGTCTTGAGACGGTCTCAACTTGGAAAGGGTCTACTGCAAACTCTGCCTAGGATGGTTGTTGATTTGTGCTCTTGCATATGATAATATGGGGAAGCAAGAGGGTTTGAAGTCTCTCGACATGGGCCCAATTTGACTCAAGTAGACTAGGTCTCCACACCCTTCGATTCGTATAAAATTGTAGGTTTGATTATGGAGTGTATGAGGTCCAGTTTCAATGAGATGTCTTAAAAGTGGATTTGGAAACACTGCCTCTCTAGAAGGGCAAGGGATCCATACCCCTTATTACCCTAGGGTTGGAGAGCTTGCCTCAACCCAAAATTGGGGCTTAAGAACCGAATCCCCATATAGGTGTATGTAGTGGTAATATTGATCTCCTCCCCCATGAAGTAGAAGTGAAAATCTTAGAGGGTCTTGTTTAAGCAATTGAAGGTCATAAGTTTGGTTTCCCAAGGTTGATTGTGAACTCCTAAAGGTCACAAAATCTCAATAGAGCATCCAATTGTCTCTGTAGACCCTCAAGGGTGGAGGCTAAAAGGACCACATTGTCAACATAAATAAGTATGGAAATCAGGACATGGTAGAGAAGACAACCATCGCTTGGTTGAATGTGCTTGTGCAAGAATGACTCTAGCTTGCCCATGTAGATCCCAAATAAGGTGGGTGAGAGGGGGCATTCCTGCTTCACCCCAGTGGTGCTCTTGATGAAGTTTGAGAACCCATGTGCCGTACAGAGGCGACCAAGGATGGTCTCATAGAGGCACATAATGTTGATGTTTTGGTAGCTGCGAGGGGTACTTTCCCTCCTAGATGTGACATTTCTTAGACGAGAAGAAGATTCCAGAAGCAAGAGAACCATTGAACAGATGTGGAAATACCCTAGAAGAGAAGTCAGCCCAGGAGAATAAAGAACAAAGAAGTGACACCTTCCCAGAAGAGAAGTTGGCCCAGTAAAGAGGACAAGAAGACTATAAATAGGAGGCACCTTAGCTCATTTGGACACACTCACTCTCACTCTCTCATCTACATAGAAGTAAGGTGCAAGTTTGAGGAAGGGTGACGCAACAATTGCAGTGACATAGATTCTTATTGTTCAGTCTTTCTGGTGTTTCTCTCTTGTGTGCTAGTCTTGGAAAAGGTGCGCTACATTTGTATTGTGCTGCTGCTGCAACTGCAACTGGGATGGTATTTCTGGTTGTTCCTTGAGCTAGCCTTTATGCTAGGGTTTATCTGTTGGTTCATGATTGGACTTGCATTGTGAACGAAATCTGTCTAAGAAAGGTTGCTGGGTTTTTTCCCCCATTTGGGGTTTTCCTAGGATAAATCTCGTGTTCTTTTGTCTCTTGTTTATGCTGCTATTGCTCAGTACATGATATATATATAAGTTAATGGTAAAGAAGTAAAAGAATACTGGTAACTCTAATGCTCTGTAAATAAAGAAATTCTAACATGGTATCAGAGCTGGTTACCTTCAGAATAGTTTGACCACTGGAAGGAAGATCGTTGCAGCAGTACCTTGCAACTGCACTGGAATAATTTTTCAAGCTCGTTGAGCACTATCCCAAGGTCGTTGGGGATAATTCTTTCACAGAGCAGTGCACCCTACCCTAGCGCACCCCCTGCAACCCTCAGTGTGCAGTTTGGTGAAGTTTGAAAAATCGAAGTTTTTCAGAGCTAGGGTTTCTACCAGCGAAAGTGTCAACTAGCATGAGAGTTGAAGATAGATTGGATGGAGCAGATAACTTCAGATCCTGGAAGCACAGAGTTCTCCTCATTCTAGAAGAGAATGAGTTATTGGATCATATCAAGCAGATGTTTCTAGAACCAGAAGAAGACGCCAAAGCAAAGTTCAGGAAGAATGAGGTCAAGGCCAAGAGGATCTTGACAGACTCAATAAAGGATCATATGATACCTAATGCATTAGAACTGAAGACACCGAAGGAAATGTTTGATGCCCTAACCAGACTTTATGAAAGTAAGAATACCAGTCGAAAGCTTGCTCTAAGGCATCAACTCAGAAATGTGACAATGAACAAGTCAAAAACAATAGCTAATTATTTTATGAGGATCTCGCAGATCAAGGACCAGTTAGCAGCCATTGGAGATCCAATAGAAGACGCTGAACTCGTGACTATTACACTCAATGGATTTCCCTCTTGAGATCCATTTCTTCAAGGGATTTGCGCCAGAAGCAAATTACCCAAGTTCAACAAGCTATGGGTAGAATGCACCCAAGAGGAATCCAGATTGATATCCAAATCACATAAGACTAATGATGATGAAAATCAAGCACTTGCTGCCCAAGTGAAGAAGAGAAAGGAAAGGGAAGAAGGCAGCCCGAAGAAGTCTAAGAAACCATGCCACAAGAAGGATGCATCAAATATCAGAGGCTACACTTGCAAGAAGATGGGACATTATGCCTCACAATGCCCTCATAAACATGAAAAGGGAAAGAAGAAGAAGCACCATGCACATACAATAGACGCTGAAGGGCACAAGTCAAAGGATGAAGAATTTGTATTTGTTTTAGCACTCACAGGAACCATCACTCAAGGGAGTGACACTTGGCTCATAAATAGTAGTGCTTCCAAGCACATGAACGGATCCAAAAATTCTCTTTCAAAACTGACAAAAAAGAGCTCATCCCTTCAAGTGGAGCTTGGGGATGATTCCAAGCATGCAGTCAAAGGCGTTGGAGAAGCCTCCCTACAACTTGACTCAGGTAACCGTCTTTTAATTAAGGATATTTTGTTTGTACAAAACTTGAAGAAGAATTTACTTTCCATCTCTGCTTTAGAAGATAAAGGTTTTAGGGTAACTTTTGTGGATGGCCAAGTTCTTCTATAGCCCAAGAATTCAGGCATTTATAAAGCTACCATGATTGGTGTCCGAGAGGGAGGACTATATAAATTGAAGGGATACCAAGAACAAGCCCTTGTACACAATAGTGTTAGCTCAAGTGAGCTATGGCACCGAAGACTTACTCACATAAACTATAGAGCACTGCTGATATTGGGCAAGATGGTTACAGGTCTACCCGACATTCAAGTAGAGTGTGATGGAGTATGCAAAGGTTGCGCACTTGGCAAGAATGTCAAAGGAAGCTTTACTAGAAGTGACAACAGGTCCAAGGGTATGGTGGACATCATACACTCTGATGTATGCGAATAGATGATGGTGCCATCCTTAGGCAACTTTGTATACTATGTCTTATTCATAGATGACTATTCCCGAAAGACATGGATCTACTTTTTGAAAACAAAAGATGACGTCTTCAACAAGTTTCAGGAATTCAAGGCTTTAGTTGAAAATCTCTCCGAAAGGAAGATTAAAGTCTTAAGATCTGATAATGGAGGTGAGTACACCTCAAAGGAGTTTAAAGACTTTTGCAGAGAAGCAGGGATTAAGAGGGAGCTAACAACTCCCTACAACCTCCAACAGAATGGGGCTACAGAAAGAAAGAACATATCCATGGTAGAAGCAACAAAAACGATGATCCATGACCCGGGACTATCGATACACTTATGGACATAAGCATCCAATACAACTGTGTATGTCCAGAGTAGAAGTCCTCACAAGATATTGGGGAACAAGACACCTTAAGAGGTATTCACTGGAAAGAAACCAAAAATCAGTCACTTGAGAATTTTTGGTTGTCCAATATTTATACATGTTCCAAAGGAAAAGAGAATGAAGCTGGAACCTTCAGGAAAGAAGGGCACATTCGTTGGATACAGTGAGACTTCGAAGGCTTACAAAATATACATTCCCGGACATAGACAGATTGAGATCAGCTGGGATGTAACATTTGATGAAGATGAAGCCTTCAAAAGATCAAGGGAGTCTCACATGGATGAGGACCGAGGGGAGCAGGAGGCTCCAAGGGAAGCAATCATGGAAGACCCTACACTAGAGGAACCCATTCCAGAAGTTTATAATGAGATTGTAGAGTCAGAGAGACTTGTAGATCCACCCAGAGAAGCTGCAGTCAACAGGAAGAGACCAACTTGGCTCCGAAACACATTGCAGGAAGCTGAAGGACATGCAACTTCCAATGGCTCTTTTAGAGAGAGCAAGAGACCACATAAGTTTTCTAGCTATATGTGGCACTGATGAGCAACATCATTGATTTAGAGCCTTCCACCTTTGAAGAAGCTGCTAAGAAGCAGGAATGGAAGGATGCCATGATGGAGGAGTATTAGTCCATCATGAAGAATGATGTGTGGGAGGTGGTTTCGAGACCAAAAGGGAAGTTAGTAGTGACTTCCAAATGGATCTACAAGATCAAGCATGCTGTAAACGATGGCATAGAGAAGTACACAGAAAGATTTGTGGCTAGAGGATTCTCCCAGAAAGAGGGAGAAGACTACGATGAGACATTTGCTCCTGTAGCAAAGTACACTTCCATCAGATTGATTATTGTGATTGCTTCCGCAATGGGATGGAAATTACACCAGATGGATGTCAAGACTGCCCTTTTGAATGGTGTAATAGAGGAAGAAGTGTACATAGAGCAGCCACAAGGTTTTTTGATCCATGGGAAAGAGTCCCATGTTTGTAAATTGAAGAAAGCCTTGTACGGATTGAAGCAGGCACCTAGGGCATGGTATGCCAGGATAGATAGCTACCTGATGAGCTTGGGATTTACCAAGAGTGATGTGAATCCCAACCTTTACTATAAGGTTGAGAATGTTTGTCCTTTGATCTTGGTTCTATACGTGGATGACATGTTTCCGACAGGAGATGAGAAGCTCATAGTTGGGCACAAGAGGGAGCTCACTTCAGAGTTCGAGGTGAAGGATCTAGGTCTGATGCATTACTTCTTGGGATTGGAGGTGTGGAAGAGATCCAATGAGATTTTCCTTGGCCAAGGAAAATATACTGTTGAGATCTTGTAGAGATTCGAGATGATGGACTGCAAGTCCATGGCCACACCCATGACGATAAATCTGAAGCTTTTGAGTGATTCATCTTCAGATTTGGTGGATCCCACGATGTACAGACAACTTATTGGATCCTTGATGTACCTGGTTAACACTAGATCGAGCATATGTTTTGCAATGAATGCCTTGAGTCACTACATGGTTGAACCTAGACATGTGCATTCGATGGCAACAAAACATATGTTGAGGTATCTGCGTGGTACGATTGGATATGGATTGAGATATGTCTCGGGTGGAGATGTGAAGCTGCAGGGATATACAAACTCTGACTGGGCAGGGAGTGCAGTGGATTGGAAGAGTACTTCTGGATGCTGCTTTAGTCTGGGATCAAGTATGATCTCATGGTTGAACAGGAAACAAACATCAGTAGCACTCAGTACAATAGAGGCAACGTATATTGCAACTAGTGTGGCAAGTTGTGAAGTAGTGTGGCTTCGGAAGTTGCTTGCAGGGATATTTGATCTAGAATTGGAGCCAACTTTGATACATTGTGACAATCAAAGTTGTGTAAGGCTTTCAGAGAACCCCATCTTTCATGATAAGTCAACCCACATAGAGATCAAATATCATTACATCCGAGACATGGTGCAAAGAGGAGCTATAGAGCTCTAGTACATATCCATGAATGAGCAGACAACGAACATTCTCACCAAGCCTCTGTCTAGAGTGAAGTATGAGTACTTTCGAGACAAGCTTGGCATGATGCATAATGTCCACCCTTGTTGAGAGGGAGGTGTGTTGTTTCTCCTTCCGCCGACTAACCCCTCTGGCTAAGGATTCCCTAGATCAATCATGTGAGGTGACTGAGGGGGTAATGCATTGCCAAACCTGATGAGAGAAGAAACATTACACACATAGTCGTGAGGACTATGTGAGTAGCTTCGTTCTACTGGATGAGACTATAACTATGGTTGATGGCATTTTAGTAGCTTTGTGCTACCAACTGATTGTTGCATAGTTATAGAGACATCGACTATGACTATGGCTGATGGTATGGTAGTAGCTATGTGCTACTAGTTGATTGTTGCATATTTATAGACTGTGACTATGGTTGATGGCATGGTAGTAGCTGTGTGCTACTAGTTGATTGCTGCATAGTCATAGGGATTGCAGACTATGATTATGGCTGATGGCATGGTAGTAGCTGTGTGCTACTAGTTGATTGCTGCATAATCATAGAGACTGTTGGACTGCATGGTGGTAGCTTGTGTAGCTACCCGTTGATTGCAAAAGACATT
>JZKD02S1675755.1:70579-86634 GCA_000966675.3 Picea glauca
TGGAGTTTCTCCATTCTTGATTCACCTTCCTTGTGTCCACATCATGAATTTCATGGGATCCATTTTCACTTTCAGGTGTCTTCTCTATTATGAAATTTTTCAATGCTTCCATGATATCCCCTTTTAAACCATCTATCTTAGTGTCCAACTTAGCTTCCATTGAATCCATCTTAGTATCCACCTTAGCTTCCATTGAATCCATCATCTCTTGTAGTTCATCTTTGGTTACTATCTTCTTTTGAAAATCATTTATGTCCCTACGCATTTCTTCACATTCATCAAGAGTCCAATTAGGATTTTCTGGAGGCTTATTTGGTGTAGAAGGTCCCTTTTTGGGTGGCATTTTGGCTGAATATCACTTTTGAGTCTTGATTTTGAGGTGGTTCTGCTAGACAATATTTGTTCTGTTCTATCTCCCAATTTTTGGCCCTTTTGGGTATGACACTTTCTTTTAGGTAGTTCTCTAATATTTCTTCTCTGCAATGCCATAGGTCTGATCAAAATTGGATGTGCCAAGTGGAATTTATGGTAACTTCCTCACAACTTGCCGATTTTTGGTCTTTCGAGGAGATCTCACTTGTATAGAATTCCCCACACAAAATAATTGATATCAAATTCTAAAACTCACACCCAAAATACTACAGACTATCCACAATCCAATGCAACCAGTCCCACTCAATTTGGATACTCTATCAAGAAGTTATGCTTGTTTTACCTGGAACACCTTTGTGATACTAGTCAATAGGACTAGTCAAATACCCTATCTTACTCAAGGTGTATATAAAAATTTAAGATGACCCAGAAGCTGAACATTTTACCACAGATACATTACTAATTTATGTAAATTGTCTCAAGAGTTCAAGTTCTGAAACGTTACAAAAACAATTTTATAGCAAGCATTCCTCAATGACTCATTTCAGGATGATTCCAGAACCCTATCTTGTACAGGTTGTATCTCTGAAAGTATAAGGCCTCAGGAGCTGAATTTTGAGCCCAACGTACCTTGATTCGTCTACTAAATACCCTCCAAGAGGTTCCTTCTGAAACGTTGTAGAAAAAAAGTTATAGTGAAAATTCCATGATGTCTCAGATGTAGCAGCGAAACCCCAAGACCTTGAGCTCTGATACCATATGTTAAGAACCAAACATCAATATAGCATGGAAAAACATCAAGAAAAGTACTCAATGCCTTGAAATAGAGATAATTTCAGATAATAAGCCTCTTCGAGGGGGAAACCTCCTTTTACCCCACTTAAATGTTCAAGTAAAAGATGATTCAAAATGAAAATGTCTCCTTGGTATATATAGGAGANAGGTGACGTCCCAGGCCTAGGTTATCTACACCTAGGGCCGTCCATCTTCTAGGGTTTGGTGATAAAGCCTTGCCATTGCAACACTTTCCCTCACCTCATTCTCTTGTTTTAACTTGTCTTTTATGCGAAGGAGGAAAGAGCATGAGGCCTTGCTTAAGCAACACCAGAGTGAGCCTCTTTCCCCTAGGGTTTTGATTCTAGGGCCTTGCCATTGCAGCACTCTAGAACCCTTCCCTCTTGTCCTTAGCCTTTCATCCCTTCAACCTTGCGTCCTCTCCTTAATTGACTCCATCTACCACTAGGCACTGATCTTAAACCCACAACGTTGAAGTGATAGTGCTCAGACAACCTCTCAAAACTTCAAAATTTGAAACCCTAACTAACTAGCTAACCCTATCTAGGCTGACGTCATACTTGGTTATTCCATCTTGACGCAACACCTTTTGATGATAAGCAAATAGATGATGGTTGAAAGCATTTATTGAGTAGAAGATTGATTAAATACATTGTGGCTACATCATCTCAATAGTTATTGATGAATTGATATTTTCCATTGCTATATTGATAAAACGTTGATCTCATTAATGTCTGTTTCTTTTCATTGCTTACATATTGATGTCAGATAGTTACGTACTAACCCACTTAATTATAGCCTGCACATATATTGTTTTGCTATTGTCTTGTTTCGGGTAGGTGTTCTCATTTGGGCATACACTTCATTTATTGGCTGATTAGCCGGACTATCTGACCCTGATGGTAACCTGTGAGGAGGAACTTTTGCTTTGACCTTTATACTTTGGCCTCTTCAAAACCCCAGGTTACCGGGGACGTCTCCCCTGGGCTAACTTCCCTGAATAGAAAGAACCTCCCCATTGTGGTGACATTGGGTGGGGTAGGTTCCTGTTACGCCAATTTGGTCTCTATCCTCTAGCCTTTTGACCCAGCTACAAACTGTGTGATAACACAACACATGGATGGAAATGATTGTATTGCTTCTGCAGGAGTGTGAGTTACGGGACATTGTGGAGAACACACAAACGAATCCTGTGATGATGTCTACAGAGGCTACTCTTTTGGCCGCTTACAATAAGAAGAATATTAAGGCTAAAAGAAATATCCTTGATGCCATTAAGGACCATGTGATTCCACATGTGACAGGGAAATCCAATGCCTCTAAGATGTGGGATTCCTTAACCAAACTTTACCAAAGTTCCAATGAAAACCGGAAAATGGTATTGAGGAAAAAACTGAAGAGCATTAAAATGACCAAGAGTGAAAATGTTGCCACCTATCTTACCAAGATAACTCAAGTAAGGGATGAATTTGGTGCTGTTGGGGATGTTGTTGTTGACAGTAAACTTGTGAGGACTGCTTTGAATGGTGTGGCCAAACAATGGTCTGTCTTTGTTGAGGGCATTGTTGCAAGGGAAAATCTGCTCGAGTGGGATCGTCTTTGGAATGACTTCATACAAGAGGAAACTCAAAGAGGATATGTGCAGTGGAGTTCATCCAATGGTAATGATGAGTGGAATGTGGCATTTGTAGCTAAAGGCAAGAAGAAGTCCAAGAAGGGTTCCAAGGGTGGGAACAAGACAAAGGGTGAAAGGAAGAAGGACATGAGCAAAGTCAAGTGCTTTGCATGTCACAAGTTTGGGCACTATGCTGGACAATGTCCTAATAAGAAGAAGAAACAGATTGTAGCTTTAGTAGAGATGTGGAGGAGTTTTTTCACAGGTTTGAGGAGTATTCATTGTTGGTGTGTCTTTCTTCTAGAGCAACATCTACCAATATTTGGTATATTGATAGCGGAGCCTCCCGCCATATGACAAGTGTTCGTGAGTATTTCATAGATCTTACAGAGATTGGGGATCTTGAGGTGGGGCTTGGAGATGACTTGGTGGTCAAGGCAGTTGGTAGTGGGACAATATCCTTTCAGAGGGAATCCCTACCTTCCATGTTGGTGAGAGATGTCCTATATGTTCCACGCTTGAAGAAGAACTTGATATCGGTTTCCACTATTGAGGATAGGGGATATGGGGTGTTGTTTCGTGGTGGACAGGTGCTCTTGTATCTTAAGGGATCCAGTATCACTTCAGTCAAAGTGGTTGGGATTCGTCATGAGAAGTTGTACAAGCTCATGTTTCAGCCAGCTAGAGCATTGATACATAGTACCAACAACAATGACCTTTGTGAGCTATGGCATAGGAGGATGGCCCATTTGCATCATGGGGCTTTGAGGATGTCGAGAGTGATTGTTATTGGAGTGCTAGAGTTCAGTACATAGTACCAGGAGGTGTGCAAGGGTTGTGCATTGGGGAAGTACACCAAGACTGCTTTTCCAAGCAGTGACAACAGAGTAGAAAGTATTCTTAATCTAATTCATTCTGATGTATGTGGTCCTATGTCTTCTGTATATTTGAGTGGATTTGTGTATTATGTCACTTTCATTGATGACTTCTCCAGGAAGTCTTGGATTTTCTTCATGAAGACCAAAGGACAGGTCTTTCAGTGGTTCCAAGAGTTCAAAGCTTTTGTGGAGAACCAAAGAGGGAAGAAAATCAAAGTGTTGAGGTCAGATAATGGGGGTGAGTATACCTCCAATATGTTTATCTGCAGAATAGGAGTCCACACAAATTTTAGGAGAACAAGACTCATGAGGAGGCTTTCTTTGGGAAGAAGCCTGAGGTTGGGTACTTAAGGATTTTTGGGTGCCTTACATATTCACATGTCCCTTATGAGAAGAGGACAAAGCTAGAACCCATGACAAAAAAGGGCATTTTTGTTGGGTATATAACGAGACCTCAAAGGCTTTCCGCATATACCTCCCTTCTTTGAGGAAGACAATTGTGCGACATGATCTGAGATTTTAGGAGGATAGAGCCTTTAGGAGGTCATGAGAGGTTGAGCAGGGGGAGCATCAGGCTCCTCAACTTCATGTGAGTCCATCACAGAGTACAGTGTCACAAAGTTTAGGACCACTAGTTTTAGGGGTGACTAGGTCACAAGTGACAGGGTCACAGTTCACTGGTCCTCAACTTACTAGTTCATAGGGTACTGTTTCCCAGTCTACTGGTTCTCAGACGACCATAGGATTATCATCTTCAAGTGCTCAGTCTTCAGGTGGTGGGATTGAGGAGGAGGAGTCCCCTCCACATGATGCTACTTCAGAGAAGAGGAATCCAAAATGGATTCAAGATACTTTGAACGAAGCTCAAGGATTTGTGAGGAATCCCAAGAAGGTTGTGAGGGAGAGTAAACCTCTAGAGAGATTTTGTAGCTATTTAGCTATGGTGAGCAACATTAGCGAGTACGAGCCTTCCACTTTTGAGGAGGCAACAAAACAACAAGTCTGGAAGGATGCCATGGTGGAAGACTACAATTCCATCATGAAGAACGATGTATGGGAGGTTGTTCCGAGACCCAAGGGGAAGTCAGTGGTGACTTCCAGGTGGCTCTATAAAATCAAGCATGTTGCAGATGGCAGCATTGAGAAGTATAAGGCTCGGTTTTTGGCTCGAGGGTTCTCACAAGTAGAGGGAGTTGATTATGATGAGACCTTTGCTCTGGTTGCTAGATACACTTTGATCAGGGCAGTGAACTCCATTGCAGTAGAGATGGGTTGGAAGGTCCATCAGATGGATGTGAAGACCGCATTTCTAAATGGTCTCATACAAGAGGAGGTGTACATTGAGCAGCTGCAGGGCTTTGAGGTGCATGGGAGAGATTCTCATGTGTGCAGATTGAAGAAGGCATTATATGGACTGAAGCAAGCTCCCAGAGCTTGGTATTCGAGGATTGATACATACTTATAGCAGATGGGTTTCGAGAAGAGTGAGGCGGATCTCAACCTTTGCTGCATTGTGGTTGGTGATGATCCTCTTGTTCTTGTGCTATATGTTGATGATCTTTTCATTACAGGGGCAGAGAGACTCATAGATGGTTGCAAGCGTAGTCTTGCTTCAAAGTTTGAGATGAAAGACATTGGACTGATGCATTATTTCTTGGGATTGGAGGTTTGGCAGGAGCGAAGACACATCTTTTTGGAATAGGGCAAGTATGTTGTTGACATTCTGAGGAGATTTCAGATGGAGGATTGTAGGCCCATGTCCACACCCATGATAACCAATTGGAAGAAGCTCAATGCTTCTGAGTCAAAGTTGGTTGATCCAATGATCTATCGTCAGTTGATAGGCTTATTGATGTATTTTGTCAACACCAGACCAGGTATTTGTTTTGCTGTCAACACTCTCAGTCAGTTTATGGTAGAGCCTCGGACAGTGCATTGGGTGGCCGCAAAACATGTGCTCAGGTACCTTATGGTGGATTATGGCTTGGACTAAGTGAGAGGGGATGGAGTTAGTTTGATTGGCTACACAGACTCAGATTGGGTAGGATGTGTTATTGACAGGAAGAGTACTTTTGGGTGCTGTTTCAGATTGGGCTCAGTGGTTGTGTCTTGGTTCAGTCGGAAGCAAAAGTCAATGGCACTGAGTTTTGCTGAAACAGAGTACATGGCAGCCAGTCAGGCTAGTTGTGAGGTCATATGGCTTCACAAGTTGTTGGTTGGGATATTTGGTGTGCAATTGAGGCCCACAATGATTTACTGTGAGTTATTTCTCTGTGTGAGTGCATTTATTTCTGCATTAATGGCTGTAAGAGACTCCATGTGTTGCTGATATATATTCGGCTGTAAAAGAATTCTTTCTCTGAGCTCTGAAAATAATAAAATCCCCTCTCTCACTGGTTTTCCCCTTGTGGGCTTTTCCAGGGTCTATTTTGACCAAAAATTTCTGAGTTATTTCTCTGTGTGAGTGCATTTATTTCTGCATTAATGGCTGTAAGAGACTCCATGTGTTTCCTGTTATATGTATCAGTTTATGCTAATTAATTTGCTGCAGAAATGCTATGTGGGTTGGGCATTAAACTGTGATAAACATATTAAGACTTGAAACCGGGTTGGGCTTCGTAATTTTTACATTGTCCACCCTGAGTTCGCCCACAGGCCTAGGTGGGTTATACACTGGACTATTCTTATAATAAGAGAGCAAACCCAGACACTGAGCAGATGTTTTGAAAGATGGAACAAACTTGTCTTCAAATAATACTGAGTTCCGAGCCAACCAAATGCCCCAAAGGACCAAGTAAGGGGGTGCCCTAACAGGTTTCAAATCTTTGTTGGAGAGCCATAAAGAAAAACATCCAACAATAGTATCCCTATCCCATAAGTTTGTGAGACAAAGATATACTGATAACATACAAACTATCCTATTAAAAATTAAGGTAAGGAAGTTGCTGAATGAATATCCACTCTTGCATCCAGTCTGGTTTAATATTTAAAATACCATGTTTGAAATATACATGCACGTCATAAATATGTAGCGGATTTTCTTATCTTGGTTATCTTTAATAAAAGATGGTAATTGAATACTCCATGCCCAAGGCTTTTGGTCTTTCTTCCCAATTCAAGGTCATATTTTCCTGCTTATACATTCATATATACAAACATACTTAGCAGATATTTAAATATTTATAAGTTCCCATTATCCTGATATAGAATACTCATTAAAACTCTGTGTTACTGGATCTGCCACCCCTGTGTGTAGGATCCACAGATCTGGATCTGCCCAGGATCCTTCATGGAAGCAGATCCCTTGGAGAAGGAAACAAATCCTGTGGAGAATGAAACAGATCTTGAAATTTTGAAACGGATCCTGAAACTTCCAGTGCTTTTTTGACACATGGATCCCCCCAAAAGTCATTTTTTTAATGGAAAAATCCCAAAACCCTAAACCCCATTCCTGGTCAATGGTCTGATCTATCCTCATGTCAAGGTCTGCTCTCAAGGTGTGATCTATCAAGGTCTGCTCTCAAGGTTTGATATATCATTATGGTCAAGGTCTGATGTATCCTTATGTGCTAGTCCATTGCTCACTTCACCCACACTGTCTTTTAGTCCTGACATAGCCTCCGAGAAAACCATTTTATTCACTGTTGACATGGAGATGTGGATGTGGCTCACAAAAACGCTGTTATCAGTTATCAATTATCAATGATGGTTATAGCTTATCAGATTATCATTTATCATTTATGGTACATGGATGGCTAATAGTAATATGCAGGTCTTTAAAATTATCAATCATCAATTTATCAATGATGGTTATAGCTTATAAGATTATCAGTTATCATTTATGGTACATGGATGGCTAATAGTAAATGCATGACAACTCTCTATTTGGGTTATAACTTATAGTTCTATTGTTGTGATTCCTAAAAGGTTTTCTTTAATTATAAAGATACTGTTATATTTTTTTGTACTTGCTGTTGCTGTGTTGTATCCAGATCCTGGCTTTTCAAAAGTCTGGTGGATCGGTATGCGTATCCAGATCCGAATCCGTATCTGTATCTATATCCTAGTAAATTAGTAAAAACTTCACTGGGTAAACTATTTATGTTCCTATTTTACTTTTGCAAAGTATGTGCCAAACTTGGTAAGTCATGCACACAGAAAGGAAAAAAAGACATATTTGATTGCTTAAATATAAGGTGACTTTAGTTGGCTGCATCCATCATCAGTCATCTGATCTCTGAAACAGTGAGATGCTTTATTGGTACACTTTATATGCATGTTTGCATTTTCAATCTAAGGTGCTGATTTCAAATTCATGTACAGGAAGATGCCTCGGAAAATCAAGTATCACGATTATGAGGATGTGTATGATGAGTCTTATGATTATGACGAGGACTACGATTATGATTACGCTGACAATGAAGAATCATCTGAATGCCATGGTTTGTACATTTTTCCTTCTGTTGGAAACCTATCCGAAATTTTTAGTTCAGTATTTTACATAAACAGACCATTGATATCCTGCTTTCTCTTCTCCCCTTCCCTCCCCTCCCCTCAAATTTGCTGTTTTTTTTGGTAGTAAGAAAATTAAAAGTGCTTCTGTTACCCACAGAAAAAAATTACAAACGTAGTGCACAATTTGCTCCCTGTTTTGAGAGGCAAGAGGGATTGGCATAGAAGAGCTGTTTCAGATACTGACGGACGCAGAATGTAGAAATTCAAGTATAGATGACTGATGCCCTTATGATCTCAATTAAACAAGTAAATTTCTGAATTTAATTAACACTGAAATTAAATTTCATACCATAGCATCAATCACACAATAACTTGAAATTAAATAGTGGAAGCATAGAATCATTTTCACACACAGTTAATTACTCCTTCAAAATCAGTTTTTCATTCATTCGAAAAACTTACTAGGAAACCTCCAAAAGCTGGCAAAAAACAGCAGCTGCATGGTTACCGAAATCACCCTGAATTGAGAGGAACCACCTGCTTGAGAAGTACGGCTTGCTGTATGGAATGTACGGCCTAGTTGTACTAACTGTATGGATCCATACGGTCCTGCCTGTATGACTCTACAGAACTGTATGGATCCCTGTGTGGTCTCTACACGCTCCCTGGATTCGCTTCTGGCTGAATCCCCCCCCTCTCTCTTTCTCTTTTGGTCGCTCAACCTGCTCAACTGTTCATCTGTTTGTGTGTATCCTCTAACTCGACCTATCTTTATACTTTTAGCTCAGACCAAAACCCTAATTTATTTTTGAGATTACTCCTAGTTTAAGTCATGCATGCATGAAATACACTTTTTAGATTCAACTGCTAAATAAAAGACTTTTCACTTTTCTACTAAAGTGAATTACAAAATAGAATTACTTTTCGAAAATAGAAAATATCTTGAACTACTTGCACGTTCACACTGAACCTGTGCGGAAGTTCCTGTACGAGCTATATTTCTCTACACAAAATAAGTGCAAAGCACTTGGCTTTTTTACACACTATATGCTACTTAGCTGCCTTGTCCTTTTTTCTGATAGGAAATAAAGATTTATATTAGCATGGCCTTGAAAGCCAGAAATATTTACATATAGACTATAGTATAAAATCGGAGGCTCTGGAGGGATGCCTTATCCTTCAGAATCAAGACTTTAATAATTAATTGCTGAAGATATTGCTCTGAAGCTCACAACAAGTAGACTTTTACTAACAGACTGTAAAATTTGCCTATATGAGACAAAACGCCTTTGACATTAGGGTTACATCTTTTTCACAGCATGTCTGTATGGATCTTCTTTTAAGCCTGTTTACAACAAAGGAAACGGACCAACACATACCATACACTAGAGGCTTAAACATATTTAGAAAACTGTTCTATACAATAATCCTCCCGGCTTTGAAATCAATCCAAACAAAATTAGATCTTACGGATGGCTCTTTGGCTGGGACAACTCCTTGATGGGCTGATTGGCTGAGACAGGTTACTCCAGTGGCTCTTCCTTCATATAAACTAGTCTGCTCTTGAGCAGCTTGTTATTGTCATTCATTGGCTATCTTCCTTTCTAGCTTGAGTATTGTGTCTTGAATCTGTATGACTAGTTAGTGGGTTATATCCTGATCTTTCAGAATCTTCTGTGATATCTTCCTCTGCTCTTTTTGTTTGTCCTGAATTTTCCTAACTCTATCTCTAATGAGGCTATCTTCTTCAGAAGTTCCCTCAATACTTTGATTGCTTCACCTTATGCCTCTTGGTACTTTTGCAAGCTTTTTGATATAGTGTTTTCCCTGCTCTCTTCCATCCAAATTAGAACATCCCTGAGTCCAATGAAGGAATGATGGAGTTCTTGTCTCATTGACTTTACCAGCATGCAGATCTTCCTTCTTGATCACAAACTGATTGGATCATGTCACTCTGGAAAATGCTCTTCCTGTATTCTGATTTGCCTCCTCTATAAGTCTCTGGAAAGAAACTTATGCTACTGAGACATATGGCTATCTGCCTATAATCCCCAATTAGCAAATTTCCTCTAGAGCTGGTTATTTTCCGCCCTTCCTGTCACTGTCATCCTTCTATGTCTTTCCATCTTCAAAAAATTGTTCTGACAATTATTCTTCTTTTGTAGGTTATGAGAGTGATGGCTCATAAGAAGCTTCAGTTTCTTTTAAAATCCTTTTGGCATTCCATCTTCATTGAAATCACCTGAGGCGATCTGGCTTGATCTCTAGTTCTTTCATTGAGGATGTTCAATTGTGGTGCTGTCCTCTCCTTAAATATGATGAAGGATCTAAAAGTTCCTTTGGGAAGGCCATGCAGGGTCTAGCTTTTTTCTCCTTGATTAAAAAATTAGAAATGATAATTATTTCTTTTAAGCCTTTTGGGAAGGCCATGTAGGGTCTAGCTTTTTTTTTTCCTTGAGAAAAAATTAAAATTGAAATGATAATTATTTCTTTTAAGCCCCTTACCTTTCTCTTTCATACTATTCCTTGTAAACTTCACTTTCATTGGGTTCATCCACATTGAATTTAGCTGCCTCATCTATTATTACCTTTTTTTTTCTTTTCTGATATACAAAGAAATAATAAACACTGATATGTTCTGTGTGGATGTATTTAGCATCGAACAAGTACTTCAACGCAGGTTTGTGTCAACACGTGGGAGTCGTCCTTGTTGAATTTTCACTATGCTAGGCTCAAGCATGAGGTTTATTAAATTTAGCATGTACTTGAATTATAAACAAATGCAGCTACACCATACACAAGTGCTGCAATAACCAAGATCACAAGAAGAATTACCATGCACAAGAAGTTAAGAACACATGAAATATCTTGGGAAATCCTTCTACTTCAGGGAAGAAAACCCAACAATCCTTTGCTATATTCTCAAGAGAGGATCCCCCAACCATGAAACCCTAATGCACACCAGAGGGTGCTCTACCACCTTGAAACTAGCGTCCAAGAGAGGTGCGCACTTCAGCCCTAAAATGTACTTGCTGAAATTTCCAAATGACAAGTGACAAGTGTGCTTCATCAATGGGGAAATCACCTTTATTTATACTAGACCAGACACATCAATAGGTGTGTCTGTTGGCTTAACAGGGTCGACCTCAATAACTCAGAAATATAATTTTTATTACAATAATCCTTAATTATCTTTCACATATGGTGGGGCTGACTTGTACCCTTTATGTAAAACAACAACCGGATGTGCTCTTCCGAGCGATCCCTCCCCAATATGCATCGACATATCCCTGCAATCTCATGTCTACACCGAAGGCATATCTCAGGCCATATCCAACTGTGCCTCGTAGATATCTCAATACATGCTTCGTTGCTATCCAGTGAGTCTGTCTCAGTCATGTATCACGAATCCCTCTGGCTGCTTGATATAAACTTCTTCCTCAATCTCATCATTGAGAAAGGCTGTCTTTACATCCATCTGAGCACTAGTCGGCCCCACTAGTGGCTGAGCACTAGTGGATGTAAAACAACAACCGGATGTGCTCTTTCGAGTGATCCCTCCCCAATATGCATCGGCATATCCTTGCAATCTCATGTCTACACCGAAGGCATATCTCAGGCCATATCCAACTGTGCCTCGTAGATATCTCAATACATGCTTCGTAGCTATCCAGTGAGTCCGTCTCAATCATGTATCACGAATCCCTCTGGCTGCTTGATATAAACTTCTTCCTCATTCTCATCATTGAGAAAGGCTGTCTTTACATCCATCTGATGTAGTTTCCATCCCATAGATGTAGCTAGTGCAATGATAGTACAGATGGAAGTGTATCGGGCCACAAGAGCAAAAGTCTCCTCATAATCAATTCCCTCCACCTGTGAGAATCCTCTGGCTACAAATCTTGCTTTGTATTTCTCGACACTTCCATCAGATGCATGCTTGATCTTATAGATCCACTTGGAAGTCACTACAGACTTCCCTTTTGGTCTTAGAACAATATCCCATACATCATTCTTCATGATGGATTGATACTCTTCTGTCATGGAATCTTGCAATACCTACTGACATGCTGCTTTTCCATGACAAGAAGGCTCGGTATCAATGATGTGGCTCATGGCTAAAACATAGCTCGAAAATCTCTTTGGTCTCTTGCTCTCTCTGAATGTGCCTCGAGGAGATGCATGTCCCTCTGCCTCTTGCAGAGTTTGTCGAGCACAGGGAGGCCTTTTATGGCCTACTACAATGTCTCCGGGAACATCAATTGGATCAACTGGATCGACTGGATCAATGGCTGTCTCCCTCTGAACTGCTGAAGGGGGAGAAGGTATTGTCTCGATGTCAACCTCCATTTGAGATTCTCTGGATCTTCGAAAGGCTATCTCTTCCTCAAAGGTGACATCACAGGTCGACTCAACTCAGTCACAGAGGAGAATGTATCCTGGAGGATGTCTCACAATGCCGGAATCATCAACAGTCCTTGCAACCACTTAGAGAAATTTAGGAAGTTCACTTTATGAGTCATTAATTAAAGTGAATGACCTTTTAATTATTAAGTTAAATGCCTAGGTTATTTGGCATTAGTAACTTAAGTGCGTTGATTAAGTTCTAATCATTAGATCTAAAGTGAACAAGAGATTAGATCTCAGCCGCTGATCACTTTGGAGAAGATCTAGGGTTTTGGACTTAGGGTTAACTCAATGTAATAAAAGACAACCTAAGTGAGAAAAGGAGACATAGTGATGGTGCATAAAGAGTGAGTGAGCACTTAGGTGTGTAGGGTCAGGGGTCGAGGAAAGGATGCAAAGGGGGCAGCAAGGGAAGTGGAAGCTAGCAAGATTGAAGGACTGATCTTGGGTAATAGGCTAGGCTATGTGCTGCAGTTGTATTTCCTCAGAAGGGCCATTATCCTAGGATGGGAGTTGTGATTTTATTTAATAAAATCATCACAGATTTGGTTTTCCAGCAAGGGTTTTTCTAGGGGTTGTTTACCTGAAAATCTTGTGTGCAAATGTGTTTGGTTTCTGTTTTATGCTTCCGTTAATGTTTCGTTGATAACCTAGCTGTGCAGTTGTTTAATAAAGCGATTTTATTTGAAATAACTGTCGGTTGATAGGTTTAGGTAAAATCAACATGGAATCAGAGTCGAGACTCTGAGGAAACCAGGAACACGAGATCAAAATTTGTTAGCGAAATTGCAAGTCTACGGGAATTTTTAGCTATGGGGTAAAAGTTGAAAACTCATAAAAAAAGGGGTGCACTGTACGGCTGCAGTCGTACAACCGCCATATGAATTGTATGAGCCGTACAACGTATGATTGAGTACGCAGTAGATTAGGCTGTGTGGTGTCGGGCAACAAAAGATCGTTGGGCTGTGGTTAGAGCCGCAAAGGAGATTCACTTACAACCATGGTGTGAAGAGAGTTGTTGGGCTGTTGCAGTTGCTGCTGGCAGTCGCCAAGTACGTGAGCTGTGTTAGAAGACCATGAAGGAGCTGAGACATTTTCCGGGAGAACTACCAGTGGACAAGAGGTGGAGAGGACAACCGATGAAGAAAAGACGATGGAGTGCAACTATCGTGGAGTTGCTATAGGGATGCGCGGGCTAAGAAATTTTTATAGCCACCGTGTTGAGAAACACCATCAGAGAGTGCAAATGACAACAGGTAGTGGATTAAGGGGCTGTAGTGAGAGGACAACTGATGGAGGACAACAACAACGATGGTGTTGGGAAGCTGTGTGAGCTAGCTGCCGCAGGCAGCGGCAGCTGCGCGAACGTGGAGAGAGTCGAGAGGAAGGGTGGCAGATGCCTGAGCAAGCAACCGACAATGCTATAGACATCTACACGTGGAGTCTGGACGACTAGAGGAAAGTAGTCGACAACCATGTGGAAGGAGCTCGCGGAATGTGGTTGAGGAAACGACCAGGTGAATGGAGAAAGAGGTTGTGACAAACAAACTTGTTTGACAATTATAAGAATATCCAATTTAAGTAGGATAGAATAAGGTAATCCATTTAGGATTGTAAAGTATATATATTAAATAAGAGTATGAATGAGATTACAATGACAATGAGGCCTTGTATATATACCCACACAGGGGTGCCCTTTCATAAGAGACACAACCTTTCATACGTCATGTCTCTTCATAATTAATTATCAATTATTAGTTGTTATATTTATTTATATTTACATATTTTATATATTTGTGTTTGTTACATTGCCTTACCCTTTAGAAATCCTTTGTCCTTAAAGCATGTTTATGGGGAGACTTATCTTTTGCTCTGGCTTGTAATATTGCCTCCTGAGTCTTATTCTTGAATTAGTGATCGTTGAGGACTTGAGACGATAGGATCTTCTAAGAACGGAGCAAAACTGTCGAATTGTAAAGGAGTCTGCCCACCCTAATTTGATCTTCTGGGGAGCTAGGTGTTTATAGGGTTCTTGTAGAAAACTTGATGTATTTCGACTCCCATGATGGCTTCTACTTTGAGCACCATTTGTAGCGCAAGCAATATTCTTCGACATATTGGTCATTTGTTTCTGTTGATACATTGATTGGTTGAAGTATCGTCTTTTGTGATTAGGATGTTTGTAAGGCGTCCTTGCAACTTGATCTTCACTTCGCATACTTGTAGCTTTTTCTTGATTAACTTTTTGAATTGAGTCTTTTTCATAGGTCTGGCTTGTTTCTACTTTGACATGTGAAGACCTCTTTACATAAGCTGGATTTGCATCCTTTTGAGTTGTAAGGTTGACTAGGTCTGTATTAATTCCTTTATCTACAATTGAGATTTTTACATTTGAAGACTTCTCTAATTCCATAGGTTCAATCATTGTCTCTTTATCAAGCAATGATTCCTTGTTGATAAGTTGCTCTAACTTGTTCTGCAACAACTTCTTATCACACTTTAACTTCTTAATCTGTGTGAGTAAACTTTGATTATGAACCTTTAGGCGTAATTTTTCTACCTTATCTAATTTGTCGACTTTGTTCTTGTCTTCCTTCTCAGATTCTTCTTCTTTCAACATTCTGATTTGTTCCAATAATCTTTGATTAAGGTTCTTCAAATGCAAGGTTTCTTCATCTTTTTCTGATAATTTCTTTCTGAGGTCCTGGTTTTCTTGTTCCAATTTCTGAACACATTGTTTTCTATCCCTTGACTTCTTGATCTGTGTGAGTAGTTTTTGATTGTGGTCTTTTAAGCGGGAGATTTCTTCGTTTTGTTTCGTGATAACCTCATCAAATTCTTTTTGCATCCTTTTCATTGCTTTTTGATTTTCTTGAAGTATTACTTCTGAGATACCGTTAAAGTCTTCTGGTGTTACTGAATCTGGCTTCGATGTAGTGTCTTGTAATGTTATCATCTTCTCCTTATGGCAAAATGTCACAAACTTTTTGTCCATGTTTAAGATGAAGGTACCTAGATTTTTAAACCAGGGTAGCCCAATAATGATGTCAATTTCTTCTATATACATAATTGTAACATAGAATTGAGATATATATATTCATATTCATCAATTTTCACCCTTAACTCCTTAATTTGAAAAATATCTTTCTTTTCAATTATACTCAGCTCTAGAATTAGTAATTGATTTGCCAAATCAATATTAATGTAATTTTCATTATAGTCCAAGTTGATAATGATGTTAACCTCTCTTCCTTAAATACTCCCCTTTAATGTAGAAAACCCGTAAGATGAAATTGAATAACCTTCATAAATAAATCTTCCCTTTTCCATTTTATTAGAGTCCATTTTGGCTTTCATCAATATTTTATGTGAAAAAAAATACTTCAACTTTTAAAAATAAATCTTTTTAATTCCTTGTAACTTGTACTTAATTTAATATTGGCCTCACAATTTTCAAATTACTCCTTATAACTCCTCTTAGAATATGTATATTTTAAATACTTTTGTAACTTTTATTGGTACTTTTATAACTT